>JAHTLZ010004079.1:17060-59591 GCA_023846285.1 Phrynocephalus versicolor
CACGAAACATTACATTAAAACATGAAAGTTAGTCTTTAAGGTGCCACATGTTTGGGATTTTTGTTTTGTTTTGTTTTTCTTTGATTTTTGCCTGAAATTCTTGAAAAGACTAACATGGCTACCCTTTCTGAAACTTAATTATTAAGTCATTTAAAAACACAGAGACTATTTAATTACCTTTCTTGTCATCATCTGAGCTCTCCCACACACACACACACTTTCCCACCTAGCCTTGCAGGAATCATCTGCTTTCTAGTCCATTCTTCCTTTGTCGTCTAGTTATCTAGTTGTATTATAATTAGCCAAGACAACCTAGGAATTATAATTTTAAGAAAAATGTAGACATACCATCCTAACAGTTAATAGTAAGGCAAATATCTGTTTTGTAATGTGAATGTTCTTTACCCAGCATGTTGTTAGTCTGTGGAACTCCCTGCCACAGGATGCGATGAAGGTATCTGGTCTGGATGCCTTTAAAAGGGGATTGGGCAGATTCCTGGAGGAAAAGTCCATCACAGGTTACAAGGTTACAAGACACCTGGCAAGTCAGGTTGAGAGTCTTTGGGTGAGAATCAAAGGGGAGTATAATGGGAGGGATGTAATTATGGGGGTATATTATGGACCCCCAAGACAGCCACAGGAATTGGATGATGACTGTTTGTGAGCAGATGGTCACACAGTCAAAAAGGAGAGATGTAGTACTAATGGGAGATTTTTGGCTATCCCGATACTGTATATGTTGGCAGTCTAACTCTGCTAACAATGCAAGGTCCAATAAATTCTTTACTGGCCTTGCAGACAATTTCATGGTCCAGAAGGTGGAGGAGACAACAAGAGGAACAGCTATTTTAGATCTGATCTTAACCAATAGGGAGGACCTTGTAAATGAGATTGAAGTGATTGGATCTTTAGGTAGAATTGACCATGCTCTTTTGGAATTTGTTATACAGTTGGAAGGTGAAGCTAAGCATAGTCAGACAAGAATCCTGCACGTTAAGAAAGCCAATTTTTATAAACTTAGGGAATTATTGGCTGTGATTCCATGGACTGAAAAAGTGAAAGACAAGGGAGTCCATGATGGATGAGAGTTCCCCAAAAGCAAGATATTAAAGGCCCAATCTAAAACTGTTCCAACAAGAAGAAAAAATGGGAGATGTCAACTTTCAATTCAGCTAAATATAAAAAAAACATGTACAGGAAATAGAAAAATGGGGTATCCACCAAAGACGAATATAAGCAAATATCCTGCATATGCAGGGGAATTTTGAGAAAAGCTAAAGCACAGAATGAACTTACACTTGCCAGATAGATTAAATATAGTAAAAAGGGTTGGTTTGTTTTTAGTTATGTCTGCAGCAAAAGGAAAAATGAGGAAATGATAGGGTCTCTGTGTGGCGATAACAGCCAGTTACTAACAGGAGACAAGGAAAAGGCAGAACTACTCAACACCTTCTTTGGCTCCGTTTTGTCAAAAAAAGAAAAAAGACTTCAGTCAGGTCAAAGAGTAAATGAGGTAGGGTGGAAATTGCAACGTAGAATAGGGAGAAAGGTCTTAAAGGAACACCTGGAAACCCTAAATCAATTTAGGTCTCCTGGGCCAGATGAATTACACCCAAGGATATTAAAAGAACTGGCAGAAGTAATTTCAGGACCATTGGCAAAGTGCCTACCAGGTAACCCAACCCTTTTCTGAGGGCTCCTGCCGAGCTGTCACTGGCTGGAGCCCTTAAACCTGGCCACAGGATGTGGTGATGGCATCTGGCCTGGATGCCTTCCAAAGGGGATTGGACAGATTCCTACAGGAAGTCCATCACAGGTGACAAACCATGAGGGAGATGTGTAATCTCCAGGCTTAAAACCAGGGTACTTCAAGGGCCAGATGCAGGGGAGTGGTATCAGGAGACAGATATCTAGTCTCATGCGCTCCCAAACGCATCTGGTGGGGCCACTGTGAGATACAGGAAGCTAGACTAGATGGGCCTTTGGCCTGATCCAGCAGGGCTGTTCTTATGTTCTTCTGTTCTTATGTTAATCCCTAATCACAACCATTTTATGTTGTACAGATTCGCCTCATGGGCGATTCTATTAAACCAATTTCCCCTATCTCTGGAATTTTTTATGTTGTACAGATTTTATGTTATACAAACCGTTTATTATACCAGGGTCTACTGTAATGTACAGTGGTACCTTGACTTATGGTTGCTTTGACAACCGAATAATTGGACTTCCGAACGCTGCTCAGCCTCTCATCCTTCCGAGGTCGGTAAAATGAGTACCCAGCTACCGGGGGGGGGGCAATGTGTAGCCTGCATACTGTAATTAAACTGTAAACCATCCAGAGACTATATGGAAGTGGTATGGGGTGGTATATAAGCAGAACACTTTGCTTTTTGCTTTTGCTCTCTGCTCCGGAGGACAGCTGACTTTACAGGTCGGACCTGTCAAGGTCAGCTGTCCTGCAGGGGGGAGAGCAGCGTTTGCTGACCATCACCACCACCTCCTCCTCCTCCTCCTCCTTGATGGCTTCGATCTCTGCAAAAGAGACTGAAGCAACCGGGAAGGAGGAGGAGGTGCCCATCACGCCTCCCTTCCAAACTCCCCAGGCTGTCTGAAGTTGCATTGATCCCAGGGAACAATGGAACTTTGGGCAGCCCGGGCGCCTGGCAAGGGAAGCAACGAAGGAGAGGGGGAGGTGAGAGAGGCAGAAATTGCCTCCTCCTCCTCCTCCTCCTCCTAGGTCAGGCATGTCCAAACTTCGGCCCTCCTGAAGTTTTGGACCCCATCTCCCAGAATTCCAAGCCTGTATTTCCAATGGCAAAGGACTGTGGGAGTTGCAATCCAAAACATCTGGAGGGCCGAAGTTTGGACATGCCTGTCCTAGGTGCTTCGATCTCTTTTGCAGAGATCATTATTTATTTATTTATTTATTTATTTATTTATTTATTTATTTATTACACTGGTATCCTGCCCATCTTCCGGATCAGAACTCTGGGCGGCTAACAAAGCAACCAAGAAGGAGGAGGAGGTAGCGATCTCTGCCTCCGTCGCCTGCCCCTCTCTCCTTCCTTGCCTCCATTGCAAGGCGCCCGAGCTGGGTGAAGCTCAATGGGTCCCTGCTCTGCCCACCAATTTGGTAAGCGCTTACCTTCGCTTACCTCCGAGCTGGATCAATTGATCTTTGGCCAGGCCAGAGGTAAATGAAGGTAAGCACTTACCTTCCCTTGCAAGGCATCTGGGCTGGCCAAAGATCAATGGGTGATCTCCGTTAATCAAGGGCAGCCGAAGGCTGCTCTCTGCAACCTCACCACAGAGCTGATTTTGACAGGTCCGACCTGTCAAAATCAGCTGTCTGGCGGGACAGCAGAGAGCAGCCTTTGGCTGTCCTTGATTGAGGGGGTTGGGACAGCCTTTCCATGGGTATGCACTGAAAACCAATTAATCTGTCCGCCCCCCTTTTTTTTTTTTGCTTTCCTCCCAACTTCTGGAATGAATTAATTGATTCTCAATGGATTACAGTGGATTAATTGATTCTCAACCACCCAGAGTAACCTCGCTGCCAGATGGGCGGTATAAAAATCTAATAAATAAAACTAAATAAAATAAAACTCCTATGGGAAACTGCTGTTCAACTTCCGAATAATTCAACTTCCGAATGAGCATTCAGAATGGATTAATGTCGTAAGTCAAGTTACCACTATATATAGCAATAAAGAACACAATAAGACAATTTGACAAAAGAGAAGATATCAGAAGATACCTTGGGCAAGTACATGAACTATGCAGAGTTAACAAAACTCGCAATGAATTCTAAGGAATTTAAAAAAAAAACTGTTCATACAGGGCAGGTACACACTATAAAACCTCATAACATTAATGAGGAAATATCAGAAATCTGGTAGATAAATTGTGGCCCAAAAGGATCATTGGAGCATATATGGATTTCCTGTCCAAAGGTCCAATTATTCTGGCATGATGTAATACATTTGATAATTAAGTTTACATGGCAAGAGAAAGTTGAATGAATGAATGTGAATCAATCAATCAGTCAATTAATGTTTGGGCAAGAGAAGGTTGCGAGGTGATACAATACCTGTTTTCTAATAGTTCAATAGTCATGGGGAAAAGAGCAATTTTTTTTCTGCAACCCCAGGGGGCACAATTTGTGGCAGGGAGTTCCACAGACTAACAACACACTGGGTTAAAAAAATCTTTTGTCTGTTCTCACTCCCCCAACCCTCAATTTGAGTGGATGTCTCCTAGTTCTGTAATTTTGTGAAAAGGAGAAGAGTGTCCCTCTAGCTGCTTTACTCATGCCCTGCATAATTTTTTATGTCTCAATGCTATCCCCCCTCAGGCGCCTTTTTTCCAGACTAAAGAGGCCCAAATGTTTTAGCCTTTCCTCATAAGGGAGGTGCCCCAGCCCAGTAATCATTTTAGTCGCTCTCCTTTGCACCTTTTCCAGTTCCACTAGGTCTTTTTTGAGATGTGGTGACCAGAGCTGTATGCAATACTCCAGGTGCGGCCTTCCTATTGTTTTGTACAATGGCATCATCACTTCCTCCGAGTTACATTTGGCATCTAAATCCATGAAAGCTGACAAGAATCTTTCTATAGGATCTATATAAAGGGGACAGAACAATAAATATTGAATTGTATCTTCCATCTGATTACAGCAAAATTCACATTTATGTTCTATAAATGGAATTCCTCCTTCTGGGCCAGTTGGGACAATATTTTATTAGGTCTTGGAGCTTAACTGATTCCAACATCTGCCTTAAATTGACACCCATTTTGAGGGACCATTTAAGCCACCTTTCTCCTATAAAACTTCTGGCATCTTACCATCTGTTAAAACCACCAGACGGCATTTGTTGAAATTGTTGAAAGATCACTCAAAGTGGGAGATGGTTTCCATCAGGTCTGTCATCAATTATTGGAGAGTGTCCATACGAGATCCCAACAGGTGTGATCGTAGAATCATAGAGTTGGAAGACACCTCAAGGGCCATTGTCCAACCCCCTGCCATGCAGGAACCCCCATCACAATATTTCCGACAGATGGCCATCCAGCCTCTGCTTAAAAAACTCCAAAGAAGGAGATTCCACCACCCTCCTTTGGGGCAGCATCTTCCACTGCCGAACAGCTCTAACTGTCATGAAGTTCTTCCTAATGTTCAACTGGAATCTGTTTTCCTGTCGTTTGCAGCCATTGCTCCGAGTCCTAGTCTCTGAGGCCATGGAAAACAAATCTGTTCCCTCTTCGATATGTCATCCTTTCAAATACAGTGGAGCCTTGTATAACAAACAGCTTGTATAACATAAAATCTGTACAACATAAAAAAATTCCGGAGATAGGGGAGATTTGCTTAACATAATAGCCTATGGGGAAAATCCATACAACATAAAAATGGGATTACTCCATTTTCAATGCATTCCTATGGGAATTTGTATAAAGGGAAATTTGCTTAACATAATTTCATTTGGAACGAATTAATTCCTTTATATAAGGTACCACTGTACTTAAACTTAGCTATCATATCCACCCTCAGCCTTCTTTTTTGGAAGGCTAAACAGCCCCAGTTCCCTAAGCTGTTCCTCATAAGACATTTCCTCCAGACCTTCAACCATCCTGGTCGCCCTCCTCTACACCCGCTCGAGGTTGTCAACATCCTTTTTAAATTGAGGCACACAGAACTGGACACAGTACTCCAGGTGGGGTCTGAGCAGAGCAGAATAGAGTGGTACTTATCACTTCCCAGTGTTTCTCAACCTGTGGGTCCCCAGATGTTCCTGGACTACAACTCCCAAAAATCCCTTCCAGCACAGTGAGTGGTGGAGGCTTCTGGGAGTTGTAGTCCAGGAACATCTGGGGACCCACAGGTTGAGAACCACTGATCTAAATGCTATGGTTCTGTTGATGCAACCAAGAATCGCACTGGCTTTCCTGGCCGCCGCATCACACTGTTGACTCATATTCAGTTTGTGGTCCACCAAGACTCCCAGATCCCTTTCACAGGTGCTATTTTCCAGCCAAATGTCCCCCATCCTATATCTGTGCAATTCATTCTTTTTACCTAGATGTAGCACCCTACATTTCCCTCTGTTTAAATCCATTCTGTTAGCTTTGGCCCAGGACTCTAATCTGTCTAGGTCCTTTTGGATTTTCATCCTATCCTCTAGGGCAGGGGTCTGCAACCTTTAAGACATAAAGAGCCACTTGGACCCGTTTCCGACGGGGAAAAAAAACTGGGAGCCGCAAAACCATTGCGACATTTAAAACAAATATAACACTGCAAATACATTTTCCCCTCCCCTCGCTCCTGGCTTTTTGGGCGCTCGCAAGCAACACACTCCCTCGCACGCTCCTCGGATATGCTGCGCCCCGGTGCCGGGCTCGGGTGGGGTGGGAAGGAGCGCCGGTGGCTGCGGCTCCTCCGGGCACCCCCGAAGGGCTTCTGAGAAGGAAGCCAATGAAAGTTGCTTCTTCGGCACTTCGGGCGCCGGGAGAGCAAGCAAGCGGACGAGCCCGAGCCGCCTCCGCCTCCCCCCACCCCGCCACCCTGTCCCCGAGGGTTTCCATCGAGGTGCGCACCTGCCTCAAGTTCTCCCGCGTGCGCAACTGGGGCGGCTGCGTGTCCGCCAGCCTTGGGGAGGGCCGGGCTGGGGGGGGGTGGGCGCGCAGGAGGCACATTCTGTGTGTTAGAATGGAGCGGAAGGCAGCTGCTGGCGGGCTTTCGGAGAGAGACAGAGAGAGAGCGAGAGCGAGCGAGACAAGCAGGCAGGTGCACAGGCGCTCCGCTCGGCTTGGCTCAGCTCAGCTTCTCGAGCCAGGTGGCGCGCCGTTGGCCTCCCCGGGCAGCCAGGGGCCCCTGAACAACTTGAGCCTGGCGCCCCCACCCCGCCGCTGAAACCGGCTGACTCCAGGAGGGAGCGGCTGGAAGTCTAATAAGAGAGACCCCTCCTCGGGCCGGGGGGCGGGCTCGAACTAGCTGTCACGCCGCGTCCCTCGACTGCCAAGTTGATCTCGCGCAGGAAAAAGAAAAGCCGACTTCTTCCGTTGCTTCTCGCCTCTCCGCCGCCGCTCCCCCCTCCCCGCTCCTGCCGCCACCAACCCCTTGCTTGTTGAGCCAGAACTGACAGTACCGGGCAAGGAAGCAGGGCGGCGGCAGCAGCAGGGGGGTGGGGAGAGAGAAGACTAGCCTTGGCCCCCTCCCCACGCCGCCTTTCTTGAGGTTCCCATTCCGCCCTCGCTGCCTTCTGCCCGGATCCTGCAGCCATGGTCTGACTCTCCCCCCCCCCACACACTCCATCTCTCCCTCCTCCTCCTCCTCCTCCTCTCGCCCCCACCCTCCATGGAGGAGGGAAGCGCAGCCCGAGTGCGTCGTGCCCACACTGCTTCCACTTTTTGGGGGGGGGCAGTTTTTAAAAATCTTCCAAAAAATAGTACAGGAGGGAGAGGAGGGGAATTTCTAATCTCTCTCTCTCTCTCTCTCTCTTTCGCGGACACACACACCGTGCGCGCCCGCTCCCCCGCGTTTTTGGAACTTCTTCCCGGCAAGTTAGTGCAAAGCCGTAGTTTTTTTTGGGGGGGGGGGCTGTAGCGAAGCAAAAGGAGAGAGAGAGAGAGAGAGAGATGCCAACTGCACATGTGCAATGCTTGGAAGGGGAAGGGGGGGAAGGAAGGAGGGTTTTCTCTTCCTCCACGTTGAACCGTCCCGTCTAAACGCTGCCCCCCACCACACACACACAACACACACACACACACATTGCTTCTTCCCCCTCCCACCAAACAACCAAGCAAGAAAGGAAGGGGAAGGGGGGAAGGAAGGAGGGTTTTCTCTTCCTCCACGTTGCACACACACAAAACACACACACACACAAAACACACACACACACAAAACACACACACACACACACACACACACACACACACACACACACACACACACACACACACACACACACACGTCGCTTCTTCCCCCTCCCACCAAACAACCAAGCAAGAAAGGAAGGGGAAGGAAGGAGGGTTTTCTCCTCCCGTCTTTTTTTCTCGGGGGGGGGGGGGAGGCAACAATCCAGATCTGGCAGGTTTTCTTGAAGTTAAAAAAAAGAAAGAAGGCTGCCTTTCGGCGGGCACTTTCCACCACGCCTCCCTCTCTCTCTCTCTTGCTCTGAAGAAGAGGGAGCGCGCTGAGAGTGTGGCCGCGCTTGGCTTCGCGCCCCTTGTGGGACGGGCTGTCCTCGCGAGATTCGGCGCCTTTGTATTGAAATTTCTGAACCCTCCCGGAGCCGCGGCAAATGTTCCAAAGAGCCGCATGCGGCTCCGGAGCCGCGGGTTGCAGACCCCCGCTCTAGGGAATTACCCACCCCTCCCCCAGTTTGGTATCATATGCAAATTTAATTAGCATGCACAGCTCCTGATTGGCCTGCACCAGGGAGAAGGAAAGGTGACGTTGGAGGTTTCTTCCTAGTTGGAGTTTAGCCCAGTTTAGTGCAAGCCCAGCACAAATGCCAGCTGGGCTTCTGTGTCTTGTTTCTGAAGCTGACCACTTCTGAAACAAAAAGCCCATGTCTAGTAAACAACACTGCTTCTCAGATTCTTTTGTTTGATGTTATGCATTGTGCAATTTTAATGGTTAGAAGAAAGCACCAGAGTTGAGCAGTGCATTTTACAGATGGCAAGAACACCCCTTGTTATATTTCAATGTTTGCGTTTATTTTCCATTCTGCAGGAAACCAAGACTGACTGAGAGACAAAATGGAAGATGCATTTTAACACACTAGAAAAAAAATATATATAAAATTGCTTAGAAGAATCCAAATTGCATACAGGAGATAATTTCAAATGTGTTCTTTGAGGCACATGACTTAAGCCCTTAAGATGCTGCTGCCGTTGTGTCACCCTTCTGCTCCATCTCTTCCAGGTGATAGAATGAGGCCCGCAATGTATCAGATGTTTTTTGCTCATGGTGGAGGAGAAGCATCAGACATGGCGCCTGGTCAGGTAAGGAGAAGTTTTAGTCAGGAGATTGTTGGACAATAACTGGACACTTGAAACCAGGTAGAAGGAGCTAGGTAGAAGCAGCAGCCCCACATATTTTATTTTGCTTCTTTCCTCTCTAGTCCCTTGTGAGCCTTGTGAGAAACAAGAAATTTCTTTGTCCTTCAAGGTTGCAGTGATGTTTGAAGACGTGGCTGTGCATTTTACGGCGGAAGAGTGGGCTTTGCTGGATCATGACCACAGAGCTTTACATAGAGACGTCATGGATGAGATCTGCTGGATGTTCGACTCACTTGGTGAGCCTTCATTTTCACCTGGTTGGCAGAGAGAGAGAGAGAGAGAGAGAGAGAGAGAGAGAGAGAGAGATAGGTCTGGCCTGCCACACATTATCTACTTTTCATAGTTTCATAGAATCATAGAGTTGGAAGAGACTCTCAAGGGCCATCTAGCCCAACCCCCTGCCATGCAAGAACCCCCATCACAATATTTCTGACAGATGGCCATCCAGCCTCTGCTTAAAAACCTCCAAAGAGGGAGACTCCACCACCCTCCCTGGCAGCATATTCCACTGCCGAACAGCTCTGTCATGAAGTTCTTTCTGATGTTCAGATGGAGTCTCTTTTCCTATAGTTTGAAACCATTTCCCTGTGTCCTAGTCTTTGAGGCCATGGAAAACAAACCAGGTTTCTTCTATATGACATCCTTTCAAATATTAATCATATCTATCATCTCCCCTCTCAGCCTTCTTTTTGTAAGGCTAAACATTCCCAGTTCCCTAAGCCGTTCCTCATAAGACATTTCCTTCAGACCCTCAATCATCCTGGTCGCCCTCCTCTGCATCTGCTCGAGGTTGTCAACATCCTTTTTAAATGGAGGTGCACAGAACTGGACACAGTACTCCAGGTGGGGTCTGACCAGAGCAGAATAGAGTGGTACTATCACTTCCCTTGATCTAGACACGATCCTTCTGTTGATGCAACCAATAGTTGCATTGGATTTCCTGGCCGCCACATCACACTGCTGACTCATGTTCAATTTGTGGTCCACTAAGACTCCCAAATCTCTTTCACAGGTACTATTTTCCAGCCAGGTATGTCCATCCTATATCTGTGCAATTCATTCTTTTTACCTAGATGCAGCACCCTACATTTCCCTCTGTTGAAATCCATTCCGTTAGCTTTGGCCCAGCAGTCTAATCTGTCAAGGCCCTTTTGGATTTTCATCCTATCTTCTAGGGAATTAGTAACCCCATCCAATTTGTTGTCGTGTGCAAATTTGATCAGCCTACTCTCTATTCCTTCCTCCAAATCATTAATAAAGATATTAAATAGCACTGAAACCAAAACAGAACCCTGGGGCATCCTACTGGTCATGTCTCTACAAGCTGAAGAGAAGCCATTGCCATTAATGATCACCCTTTGGGTGTGATTAGTCAACCGACTACAAATCCATCTAAGAGTGGCACTATCTATCCCACCTTCTACTAACTTCTTTGCAGGTATACCATGGGAAACCTTATCACATCTAGATAAGCAATAGCCACTGCGTTCCCCTCATCCACCAGGGCTGTAATTCTATCAAAGAAAGAGATCAAATTGGTCTGGCATGATGTGTTGACTTCTCGTAATGACAGTATTGCTAATTAAATAATTACAGACTGACTGCTTAATAATTTGTTCTGGGATCTTGCCAGAAATTGAACTCAAGCTGACTGAGCGGTAATTATTTGGGTCCTTTCTCTCCCCCAACGTTTTTGAAGATAGGGACAAGATTCGCCCTCCTCCAATCGATGGGGACTTCCCCTGTTCTCCAGGACTTCTCAAAGATTATTGCCAATGGTTCTGAAATTACTTCCGCCAGTTCTTTTAATATCCTTGGGTACAATTCATCTCGCCCAGGAGACTTTAAATCATTTAATGTTTTCCAGGTGTTCCTGTACTACCTCTCTACCTATTCTATGTTGCAATTCCTGTCATTAACTCATCTAATCTTTGTGCCAAGGGCTACTCTTTTTTCCTTTTTGGAGAAAACTGAGGCATGAAGGTGTTGAGTAGTTCTGCCTTTTATTGCTACCTCTGTGGGAGTTTCCTTGGCTGAGCAGGAATGTGACACCAGATCTTTTGAATCTGCACCAACTGAAGCCTAGTATCCAGATTAAGGAAACTAATAGCACCACTAGAGACAGCTTTGAGGGCAGCATCAAAAGATGCTGTAGATTCAAGAGATTTGGTGTCACATGGGGACTTTATTCCTTTTGTTTTGCTGTTTGTTAAGAACATAAGAACATAAGAAGAGCCCTGCTGGATCAGGCCAAAGGCCCATCTAGTCCAGCTTCCTTTATCTCACAGTGGCCCCATCAGATGCACCTGGGAGGGCACAAGACTAGATATCTGTCTCCTGATACCATTCCTTTGCATCTCACCCTCAAATTAACCCAGTTTGTGGCTGCTCTATTATACAATTGACTCCTTTTTGTTATGTGGTTTAATAAACCCACTTGGTCCATTTCAAATATACTTCTCCCAAGCCAACTCTCTGCCATCTTGGCATTTGTCCAAATTGTTTTTTAAAACCTGGTTACTGAACTTTGACTTTTCCCTCTCTTGTAACTTGTGTTTGTTTTAGCCCAAGTTATCTACTTAATAATTTTCTGATATAACTGTAAAACTAATCTGAAAAGTTATTATTCTTTAAATAAATGAAACCTTCATCTGGTGGTAAATATTAAGATTAAAACAATTCCAGCAAAAATGAGTCTGTATAGGAAAAACATGATTTAAATTGAGCCTTACTGACTAGTGATTTAAATCAAATCCACCCTGATGACTGGATAGCAATTTGATCTAGAACACTTTTTGCTACCATTCTCCTTGTAATTATCTTTTCCCTCTTGTTTTCTCAATATGTTGAAATTTGCTCACTGTTTCCCAAGAACTTTCAAAGATAACAGACAGAAGAGCTAAGATTACTTCTGCAAATTCCTTTAGTATCCTTGGATTCAACTCATTTTTTTTAAAGGGAATTTGAATCAGCTAGGTATTTCCATACTGCTTCTAAACAGCAATGACAGTGGTTTTGTATTTGGATGAAAAGCAGTGAATGGATTAAAAAGGGAGGCAGGTTCCACAATTTTCCTTTCCTTGGTGTCTGTGATTGGTAGTGAGTAGAGATGGGCATTTCGTTTCAGAAGTGGTTGGCTTCCAAAATGCAACGCGGGAGCCCAGCTGGCTTTCTGAACTGAAGGGACACAATCAACCAATCCCTTACCTTGCGCTGGGCTCGTGTGGGGCTAACCTCCAATGAGGTAGAAGCCTTTGGTGTCATCTTTCCCTCTCCCTAGCGCTGGCCAATCAGGAGCTGTGCAGGGAAATGCATCATCCCGCCTTCCTGTTTGATTAGCCAGCACCAGGGAGAAGGAAAGATGACATTGGAGGCTTCTTCCTCTTTGGAGTTTAGCGCAGTGCAAGCCCAGCACAAGGTAAGGGATTGGTTGATTGTGTTCCTCCGGTTCTGAAACCAGTTGGTGTCTCGCCTTGTGTAATCTTCAGGCTTAAAGCCGGGGTACTTCAAGGACCAGATGCAGGAGAGTGGTATCAGGAGACAGATATCTAGGCTTGTGCGCTCCCGGACACATTTGGTGGGGCCACTGTGAGATACAGGAAGCTGGACTAGATGGGCCTTTGGCCTGATCCAGCATGGCTCTTCTTATGTTCATATGTTCTTGTGTTTTGGAAGCTAACTACTTCCGAAACAAAAAGCCCACCTCTAGTAGTGGGTATAAGACGGGATCCTGTACATTGGTTCTTAACCTGTGGGTCCCCAGATGATCCTGGACTGCACTTCCCAGAAGCCTCTACCACATGCTGTGCTAGAAGGGATTTCTGGGAGTTGCAGGCCAGGAACATCTGGGGAGCCAAAGGTTAAGAACCACTGCTATAGAATGTCTTGACAGCTGAAAACATGGTGTTTCTTTTCTTTTTCTCAAGTAGATGGAGAGCAGAATTATATGGAGGCATCTGTGATATACGTGGGAAAAAACGAACAGAAACTAGAAAGAGAGAAGATTGGAAACCAAAGTATACTCAAAGGGCACAACGGATACCAAGCTACAAATGGAGAGAAAAAATCATCTGCTTGTCCAGTTATAAATGTATCTGAAGTTGTGACTCTTCAAGAAGATGACAAAGGAAGAGGAACAGGGACTAGTTACATTTGTATGGAAATATTCAACACACCCTTAAGTATGAAAAAGCATTGCGGAATTCACACATGGGAAAACCAGTGTGAATGTCTAGAACAGACATGTTCAAACTTCAGCCCTTCTGATGTTTTGGACCACAACTCTCAGAATTCTAAGCTTACATTGCCAGTGACAAAGGACTGTGGGAATTGTGATCCAAAACATCTGGAGGGCCGAAGTTTGGACATGCTGGATCTAGAAAGTGGAAGCAACATCAGAAGCAATGGAGAACTTACTGAATATCAGACAATCCTTGCAGGGGATGAATATGTTGACTATGGGAAGATCTTCGATCAGAGTAGTCAACTTATATCACATCAAAGAATTCACACGGGGGAGAAACCATATATGTGCATGGAATGTGGAAAGAGCTTTAGCCAGAGTGGTAAACTTAGTTCACATAAAAGAATTCACACAGGGGAGAAACCATATGAATGCATGATATGCGGGAAGACTTTCAGAAATAGTAGTAATCTTGTGTCACATCAAAGAACACATACAGGGGAGAAACCCTACACATGCAAGGAATGTGGGAAGGGTTTCAGTCAGCGTGGTAAACTTAGTTCACATAAAAGAATTCACACAGGAGAAAAACCATATACATGTATGGAATGTGGGAGGACCTTCAATCAGAGTAGTCATCTTACGTCACATCAAAGAACTCACACAGGAGAAAAACCATATCCATGCATGGAATGTGGAAAGAGCTTCAGTCAGAGTAGTAATCTTGTAACACATCAAAGAACTCATACAGGGGAGAAACCATATATGTGCATGGAATGTGGAAAGAGCTTTAGTCAGAATTGTAAACTTAGTTCACATCTGAGAACTCATACAGGAGAGAAACCATATGAATGCATGGAATGTGGGAAGACCTTCATTGACAGTGGATCGTGTACTAAACATCAAAGAATCCACACAGGAGAGAAACCATATAAATGCATGGAATGTGGAAAAAGATTTGGTAGGAGTGGGCATCTACATTTTCATCAAAGGACCCACACTGGAGAGAAGCCATATCAATGTATGGAATGTGGGAAAAACTTTAGTCGAAATGGAGATCTAAAGTCACATCAAAGAACCCACACAAAGGCGAAACCTTCCACAGTAATACCTTGGTTTACGAGCATCATCCATTCCAGCAACATGATTGTAAACCAAAACATTCTTATATCAAAGCAAATTTCCCCAGAAGAAATAATGGAAACTCAATTGATTCATTCTGAGACTCCATTGACCACATACTGTACACACAAACTGTCAAAAGTCACAGAGGAAGTTAGCTAGAAGTCTAATTCCATACTATGGTTTAGGTACCTGGCAGTGGAATCTGCTGTCATTGGGACTAATAACTCGATTTTACTCTGTGACAATAATAAAATGCAGTTTGTAGCTCTATAAGTTGATTAGCTGCTCCATGCCTAGAAACAGTTTGAAACATAAGAAAATATGATAAAAACATATTAAATAAAATAGAAATACTGTATAAAGAAAAATAAAACAAAGCCCTAACCTGCACTCCCCCTTTGAAAATTTTCCTGGCTGGTGCAAGGGAGACCTCTATTCCAACCCCCTCTGCTTTGGGGGCTGTCTGAGATCGAACAGCCCCAGTCATTCACAATCCAGCAGGGAGAATGAGAGAGAGCCACCATTGGCTCACTTGTGATCATGTTGCCTGCTCTAGTCCTTGTATTGCAAGGCATTGCTTGCTGATCAAGGCAAAATTTAGAAGAAAATGTCTTACAAAACGCTCTTAAACCAAGGTGTTCTTAAACCAAGGTATTGCTGTAAATGTATGGAATGTGAAAAGAGCTTCAGTGACTGACGGATCATATACTAAACATCAAAGATCTCACATTAGCGACAAGCCATATAAGTGCATGCAATGTGGAAAAGGCTTCAGTTGGAACTGACATTTACATCAAAAGATCCACACGGGAAAAAACGTATGTGCATGGAATGCGTGAAAAGCTTGTATGTCAATGGCTCATGTACTAAACATCAAAGGATCCACACAGGGCTGAAACCATACAAATGTATGGATTGTGGAAAAAACTTGAGTTGGAATAATACACTGATCTCACATGAAACAACCCACATGCAATGGAAAAAAAACACAGAAAGTATCCATTGCAGAATGCATTTCAAAGTGGTGAAACATACTAAACATCAAAGAACCCTCTTTAAAAGGTTAAATACTCTGTCTTATATGAGGCTGGGTTAAGGTCACAGGTTGAAATTTGATGAAGTATTTCTTCTAAAAGAACTTCCTCCCTTAGCAGGAAATTCTGAGGTTGCGTTATTGATTATGTGCTGCCCTGGGATCTACTGAATGTAGTACAGGGTAGAAATATTTGAAGAAGAAATAAAATTGTGTCATTTCCCCCTCTTTCTTGCTGGTGTCTTATCTCTCTCCTTTGGTGAGATGGAGGTAGCTACCTTATGCCACCTTTGGTTTCAACCTGCCAAATTTAAAAGAAGGTCATGAAATTAGAATCATAAAGCTGGAAAATATTTTTATTTATTTATTTATAATTTTTTTATACCGGCTGTCATCCCAAGGCAACTCCGGGTGGTTAACAGCAACAATAAAAACAAATATCAGATACACAAAACAATAAAACCGGTAAAAGAGATGGAATACTTCAGGGGCCATCCAATCCAACCACCTGCCATATAGGAACCCCCATCACAGTACTCCAGCCTTTGCTTAAAAACCTCCAAAGAAGGAGATTCCACCACCTTCTCTGGCAGCATATTCCACTGCCGGACAGCTCTAACCATCAAGATGTTCCTTCTAATGTTTAAATTGAATCATTTCCTGTAGTTTGAAACCATGGCCTCGGGTCCTAGTATCTGAAGCCATGGAAAACAAACCTCTTTGATATGACATCCTTTCAAATGTTTAAACATAGCTATCATATCCCCTTTCAGTCTTCTTTTTGTAAGACGAAACATTCCCAGCTCCCTATGCCGCTCCTCATAAGACAATTCTTCCAGACGCTCAATCATCTTGGTCGCCCTCCTCTGGACCTGCTCGAGGTTGTCAACATCCTCTTTAAATTGAGGCGCACAGAACTGGACATAGTACTCCAGGTGGGGTCTGACCAGAGCAGAATTAGAAGGGTACTATCACTTCCATTGATCTAGTAGACACTGCTTAAGTTGATGCAACCAAGAATCACATTGTGGGACACTTGTCAGGTGTGGAGGAGACAGAACAGTTACTGGAAGGAAGTGAAGATAGAAGGGGAAGGAATAAGAAAAAGAGTGGGAAAAGAGAAGCCAGTGATTAGACCAGAGACCAGAGAGGAAGGGGAACATAAGGAGGTGCCAGAGGCTGGGAGGCAGTAGATAAAGGGAAATCTAGAATATTGCCATCAGACTGGGAATGGGTCTGGATGGAATACTCTTGGATCTACAAATGGGAGAGACTGATGATGTCCAGAGAATAGGCTGATAGATGGAGAATTGGAGAAAGAGAGTGGGGAGGGGGGGAGCCTTATACTGGGGTGGGAGAAACTTGGGAGTGGAAGAGAAAGATCAGGGAGGAACAGTCCCAGGAGAAGAGAGTACCAAAGGTAATGGGCACAAGAGAAAGAGCGATGAGGCGAACGATGGACAGCAGCAAGGCTGCTGGATCAGGCCAAAGGCCTATCTAGTCCAGCTTCCTGTATCTCCCAGTGGCCCCACCAGATGCATTTGGGAGCCCATGAGACTAGATACCTGTCTCCTGATACTACTCCCCTGCATCTGGCCCTTGAAGTACCCTGGTTTTAAGCCTGGAGATTACACATCTCCACCATGGTGTGGGCGGGCGGGAAAATGAGTAACCTGGTCACCAGGGGGAGGAGGGGCAATGTGTAGGCTGCTTAACTTAGGGGAGAGATGGCTGCTATCACAGAGAGGCTGAAAACATTTACATCAAATGTACACCTCAGATTTACTGTAAAAGAAGGGAAATTTGGTGGGGGAGGGTTTACAGCCCACCTCTTGCAACAGAAGGAAAATTGAGAATCTTAATAAGGCCCCATTCACACAGACAACTGAATTTTTCTTGGGAGTCACTTTGTAGCTGGCAGAAGCAGGGATGAATCTGGGAACATACGGATTTCACATTGACACAGCAAGAAATGAAGAACAGGCCGCCTCACGCCCCTCTTTGTGTCCCCTCGGACTTTCGACAGGTGTCCAGCAAGGTTTGTCCATGCCAGCTGCCACCAAATGCTCTTTGTGTTGGCTGCTTTGGGAGAAGGATCGTCTGCCAGCCTTTCCTACCCACCCGCCGGCACCCCCACCACTGCCCACCTCAGGTGCGCCACTCCCACTTCTGATTTATTTATTTATTTATTGGATTTTTATACCGCCCACCTGGCAGCGAGGTCACTGGGCGGTTTACAACAATTAACAAATGCAAACAATTCATATGACAAAACCATAAAATAGTAACGCAATAAAATAAAAATAAAAATAAAAATAATATTAAAGTGACATAAAACAATGCATTATTATTGGCAGGCTAATTCCTGTTTGACCCAGATCTCTGACTACCTTCGTTGCTCTGTGTTCTCCTTCCCCTCTTTATTGAATGGTTTTATGAATGAAGCAAGGGCCTGGTGGGTTGTAGAGTAGAATAAACTGCCGGAAGGGCAAATAATTAAGACACACAGCCCCATTCTCTTCTTGCAAAAGAGAAAAAAAGCAAAGGCCAAAGGAGCTCCTTTCTGCCTGGGTGGCTGACACAAAGAGAGCATACAGGATATCGCATCAGGGGCATATCTAGGGGGGCAGAAGGGTACATCTGCTCCAGGCGCAGCAATCTGGGGGCACCTGAAGGGGGAGCAGGAGGGAGAAGCCTCCCAGCAGTCCTCCTTTCCCTAAGGTTTTGTGACGGCACCCCCTCCGCCGTTTGCGCGGCGAAACAGGCAGGCAGGAGCATGGTGGTCATGGCACCCTCCTCCTCCTCTTCCTCGCCTTGGTGGGAGAGGTGTAAGGCGCGCGCACTACTGCACGCACGCACACATACACACATGTGCCTGTCCGGCCGTGTGTGCATGCACACGCACCCACCCCACGCCCGCAGGGTTCAGCCCCCATTGCTGGGTAGGTGCGACATGGGGCGGTGGTGGCAGCAGGCGTTCCAAATCCTGGCTGCGCCTCTGTACGGCATTCCATCCATTGCACCAACAAAAAGGAGCACCTTGTCAGTCCTCATATCTAGATTCCCCCGATCAAGTTATTTTAGCAAGGGCATGACGATCAAATTGTAAGTGAGGAGCCAATATAGCCCACCTCTCTCTAGCTCGCTGAAACTGAAGGAACTATAGCTCTTTAAATGTGCAGTATTTTTTGAACCCCAAACAAACCACCCACAAAGAGGGGTTAGAGAGATCATCTCTGAAATCGCTCAAGTTGACAAATTCACCAAAACAGAGCATGTAAGCCACCTGTGGGTCCCCAGATGTTCCTGGACTGCAAACCCCTTCCAGCACAGCGAACGGTGGAGGCTTCTGGGAGTGGCAGTCCAGGAACATCTGAGGGCCCACAGGTTGAGAACCACTGATGCAAGCTAACATCTGGCAAATTAAAATCACCTTCTAATAATGGCTGCTGTGGGTTTTTTTTTTAAAGTCACCAGCTGTTGTGTTCGGGCTATTCCCAAACTTCCTTGTATCAGAATAACTTAGCCAATAATTTCTGAGATAATCAGAGATCCACTTTTTCATTCATTTATTACAGTTCCCTACTGAAACAGAAGGAAAGAATCAGTCCCAAGAAAGGCAGGGTGGAAAGTTAAGTACAAAAAGCATGAAACAAATTTGCATCCTTCACCAATCAACAACATTCTTTAGCAAAGTTGTAACTCTCTTGCCATCCTCCCAACCCCCCTCCTATGTCTTTGAGCTGTTTACACAGACATTTCTTTCACTCTCCTGGAGGCACAGATCTTCCAGCCAAGTTTAAACAGTTCACAAAGCACAGTGGGGCACAGATACAAAGCATACATAAAATCAACATGGCATCAGTTTGGTTCATTTGATTCAGTTGGCTTTATGTTAACTCCTGCCGCTACAGAGCGAGGTGGAGCATGGTTGTAAATAAACGCCTGAAACATTTTGCTGATCTTTTAAAAATATACTTGGGGAATAAAGGAGAAATGCCACAAAATACATATGTTGTGGCTATATTTTTATCTTAAGTGTTTACCCAAATACAAACAACATAGGATCGATGTCCATCTTTCTAGTTCATAGTAAATTTCACTAGTCAGCTTATTTAAATTCAATTTAATCATTTGAGAGATATCTTTTGGGACCAAGATGCCTAATATATTAACACATCTGGATGCTCATTCCCCTGCACACACAGTGTGTGTGTGTGTGTGTGTGTGTGTTATATGTGCAGTGGACCCTTGTATAACAAACTGTATAACATAAAATCTGAACAACATAAAAAGTTCTGGATATAGGGGAAGTTTGCTTAACAGAATCGCCTATGGAGCGAATCCGTACAACATAAAAATGGTCGTGATTAGGGATTACTCTGTTTTCAATGCATTCCAATGGGAAATTTGTATAAAAGAAAATTTGTTTAACAGAATTTCATTTGGAACGAATTAATCCCTTTATACAAGGTACCACTTATATATGTAAGACACACACAAACACACACACAAACACAGTGGTACCTTGTATGAAGGAATTAATTAAGGAATTAATTAGTTCCAAATGAAATTCTGTTAAGCAAATTTTCCTTTATACAAATTTTCCATAGGAATATATATAAGCAGCCAAAATTGCTTTTTGTGTTACACCTCAACTGCCTCAGAATCAAAATCTCCATCTAAGTAACTGCCAAAACCAACTGCCACTCATGTCTCCAACCCCTTCATTCTTACCAGCCAATCAGCACCTAGCAGCATCCACAAGTATTCCAACAACCATCTGTCAATCATCTCAGCACTTTCCCCGTATATGTCATCTCAACCAGAAGACATCTATATATACATCAGCACCCTTGTAAACTCTCTTTCACACCCACACACATCTCTCTATATATAATAACTACAGTGGTACCTTGTATAAAGGAATTAATTCATTCCAAATGAAATTATGTTAAGCAAATTTTCCTTTATACAATCTTCCCATAGGAATGCATTGAAAACAGAGTGATCCCATTTTTATGTTGTACAGATTCGCCCCATAGGCGATTCTGTTAAGCAAATTTCCCCTATCTCCGGAATGTTTTAAGTTGTATAGATTTTATGTTATACAAACTGTTTGTTATACAAGGGTCCACTGTATTAATATACAGTATAGAGCAGTGGTGGCGAACCTTTGGCACTCCAGATGTTTTGGACCAAACCCCCCAGAATTCCAAGCCTATCTTGCAAGTGGCAAAGGATTGTGGGAATTGTGGTCCAAAACATCACGAGTAGCGAAGGTTCGCCACCACTGGTATAGAGGAAGCTTTGGAACCCTGGAATGCTTCTTCTTCCACCAGGCTGGCCATTACAAAACTGACAGGGGAAGCAGGGGCAGGGGAAACATAAAACCTGCCCAGATAATCCTGTCCAGATGTGCAAGCCAGGCTGTATCGTTTCAGCAATATGGAGTTGGAATCCCCATAGGTTCAGCTGGAGAGAGCTGCTTTCACTTGGAGCAATGCAGATTTCATGAACTTTTCTCATTTTGTAACATAAAGGGCAGAGAGTTGCTCAGTACTAAAACTGCTGGTTTGCATTGCCATTGACCCAGAAAATCGGCAGGCTTCTTGTGCTTTGGGGAGAGCCTATGACACTTTTAGAGGACTGGCTTCTGCCTTTCTTCAGGGTTCACTTTCTGCTTTGCTCTAGACCAGGGGTCCTCAAACTAGGACCCAGGGGCCAGATGCAGCCCCCAGGGTCCTGAATCCGGCCCCTGGGACCAATTGCAGACCCCCCCCCCCACCTACCCCCTGCTTCGTGAGCAAGTCAGCCTCTGCAGCTGCTTCTATTGCTGAGACAGTTCAAAGCGGTGGGCTATGTTGCTTCCTCCACTCCCCCCACCCACCACCCAGATGATCAGCAGGATGGCTAGTGGGGCAGTTCAAAGTGGGAGGGCCATGGAAAGGTCCCCCACTCCCCTCACACGCTGCCCAGATGGTCAGGGAACCGGCTGCAGCCAAGTGGGGCAATTTAAAACAGGAGGTCTGCGGCAAGGCTTCCCATTCTCTCCATGGCCTCGAGGCCCTGCTCCTGCTCCTCCTCCACCCCGCCAGCCTGCTTTCCTTGTGTGCGTGCCACCTGTGTTATTGTGGTTGTGAGGAAGGAAGGGGCCAGGTGGAGGCAGCGCCAGCCTTCCGAGCCAGAGCAGCCACTGCAGTGGACTGCTGGAGGGATAGACAGCAGATGACAGAGGAGGAAATGGAGCTACTTCCCGCCCGCCCAGCCCCCTCTGAGCTGCTGCCTCGCTTAGTGGAATGAGGGATGGGAGGAGGAAGCCCAGCTATGGCTGGAGGCTGAGGCTGCCGCTGCCACCACCAGGTTAAAGACCAATGAGGAGCAGGTGGCGGAGAAAGTAGAGAAGGGAAGGGAAGTCCAATGGTCGCCCGGGCCTGGTTCCTGGCGAGGCTGCATTTGTCCCTGGCTGGTGAGCCAACAGAGCACTGCAGCCTGGCTGGGCTTGGCCAGTAAGTGGGCTGCGGGTGGCTTTGGGCAGGCCTTTCTGCCTCCCCTCCCTCCTTCCCAGCCCTTGCTCCCGGCCTCCCTCCCTTGCAGCAGACCAAGTTGGGCTGGGCCGGGCCAGGCCAAGAGAGGAGGCAGCTTTCTCTCTGGGGCGCAGTGAGGGTGTGATGGCCATGGCACATGGCTGGATCCACGTGCAGTGGCGCCCTTGCCGCGGCTGCTGCCCCTCATCTTGAGTGGCCACCTAGAAGGTGATGAGGGGCCTGAGTTTGCCTAGGCTGCCATCTCCTTCCCAACACAATGTAAGGAAGGAAGGAAGGAAGGAAGGAAGGAGAGCTGCTCCAGCCACTGCTACTGTAGGAAGAGGAGGAGGAAGAGCCACAGCAGAGGGATCCCAGCAGCAGCACCTCAGGGCAGCAATCTGGAGCAGGAGGCATTGCTGGGGTCCCGGAGTTGATTGTGGGTTGATTGTGTGTGTGTGGGGGGGGGGCTCTGCCCTTTTACCCGTCCCTCCCTTTTTTTCTGTCAGCCCTTTTGGGGGGGGGCTGTGGTCCGGCCCCCAGTGGTGTCTGGGTGGTGGTAGACTGGCCCGCTGTTTGAAGACTTTGAGGAACCCTGGTCTAGAGGAAGGACGCACAAAACAATTTTGCCATAAATTATAAAACAGACAAAACCAGAATGAGAAAAAAGTGTTTTATGTTCAGAAACACCAAGAGGAAAATTCAAAACCCAAGGTAGAAAGAAACTCAGAAGCTGGGAAGGATGGAAAATACAGAGTTACCTATAGCTGACGTGGTTCACTGTTATTTAATCAACCCAGACAATAGATTACTAGCAAAATTTGGAGAACTAATAACCATAAATGGGAAAGCTTATATGGGATTGATAGATACAGGATCCAGTGTAACTCTCGTACATCCTGAGATATTGAAGACTGAAGATAGCCTAACAGGGGGGGGGGGAAATAATAGTAAAAGGAATTGGAGCTCCGAAAGTGGAATTACCCATGGCAAAAGTTCGAATGGAGATCAGAAATTGGGAAGGAACATGGGATGTGGGAGTCTCGGATCAAATTCCTGGTGCATGTTTGGTTGGGCTAGATATCCCGGAGCACGTACAGAGTGTTTTTTGCAGTGACAAGGGCTCAGATGGTCCAAAAATCTAAAAACAGTGAAAATATGGATAAAATCTCCTCAAAAGATATCGAAAGGGAGAAGAAGCAGGCAGTAGAGACAGTAATATGCAACTTGTCTCTTAAAATGGCCAAAGTGCCAGAGGACTGGAGGATAGTGGCTGTCACACCAATGTTTAAAAAAGGAAGGAGGGGAGACCCGGGAAACTACAGGCCGGCTAGCCTTACATCTGTCCCAGTGAAGATAGTGGAAAGCCTCATCCAAGAGAAAATCTTAAAACACATAGAAGAACAAAACTTGCTGAGGGAAAATCAGCATGGCTTCTGTAAGGGAAAGTCTTGCCTGACAAACCTTTTAGAATTTTTTGAAAAGGTTAACAGGCATGTGGATTTGGTGAACCGGTGGATATTGTCTATCTGGATTTTCAGAAGGCTTTTGACACAGTCCCTCACGAAAGGCTGCTGAGAACATTGCATAGTCAGGGGATAAGAGGACAAGTCTTCTCATGGACTGAGAATTGGCTGAGATCCAGAAAACAAAGAGTAGGTTTCAATGGCCAATTTTCACAATGGAGAGAGGTGAAAAGCAGTGTGCCTCAGGGATCTGTCCTGGACTGGTGCTTTTCAATCTGTTCATAAATGACCTGGTGACAGGGATAAGCAGAGAGGTGGCCAAGTTTGCGGATGACACGAAACTTTTCTGGGTGGTAAAACCAGAGAAGATTGTGAAGAGCTCCAGAAGGATCTCTCCAAACTGTGGGAATGGGCAGTGAAATGGCAAATGTGTTTCAATGTAGGAAAATGTAAACTAATGCATATTGGGGCAAAAAATAAAAACTCATGGGCTCTGAACTCTCCATGACAGATCAGGAAAGAGATATTGATGTGATGGTAGACAGCTCAATGAAGGTATCTACCCAGTGTGTGGCAGCAGTGAAGAAGGCCAATTCCATGATAGGGATTATCAAAAAGGGGATTGAAAGTAAAACAACCAATGTTATAATGCCATTGTACAAAATGATAGTAAGGCCGCACCTGGAGTATTGTGTACAATTATGGTCACTGCATCTCAAAAAAGACATAGTGGAGCTGGAAAAGGTGCAAAAGAGAGCAACCAAAATGATTATTGGGCTGAGGGACCTCCCTTATGAGGAAAGGCTAAAACATTTGGGGCTAAGCATTTTAGTCTGGAAAAAAGCACCTGAGGGGAGAAATGATTGAGACAGTGGGCAGAGGGAATGCTGTTCTCCTCACAAAATACCAGAACTAGGGGACATCCATTCAAACTGAAGGTTAGGAGAGTGAGAGCAAACAAAAGGAAATTTTTTTTACCCTGCCAGAGGATGGGGTGATGGCATCTGGCCTGGATGCCTTCAAAAGGGCAATTGCCATCGGCCAATTCCCAAGCCCTTGGACACCTTGAAACTGGAGCATATGCAGCTGTTGCAAGGCCCATGGCCCATGCTCTTTCTCTCCCCTTCAGGCTGAATAGTCGGCCAACGCACATTTTCATTTCACCAAATCTGGCCTTCCTTGCAAAAAGTTTGGACACCCCTGGGATAAGGGGAAGGTGCCTATTGATGTCCTGGGATTTTTCCTGCAGGAACACATGATATTGCACTTTCTTTTCTTGGCCTTTCATACATAGCGCACATTCTCTCTCTGTGTGTATAAGAGATTTGCTTTTTTAAAAAAAATGCAAATTTTTAAAAAAAGCTATGAACTGCGTTTGCAAAAGGTCTTTGAAAAAGCAGCCCCACAGAATGCAATAAAGTGTCCCCCTCTCTTTTTTTTGTTAGCTGAATAAAGTTCTTTATAGTCTGCAATTTGCATTTGCGTGGACCGATTTCAATAGCTCTCAGCGCAGACTTCCGTCTCACCCAGCGAGGGTTAACAGCGGCGATTTTAACCAACAAAGACGGTGCCTAGACAGGCCCGCTTCCTGTTTCCTTCCTCCTTTTCCTTCCCCCTCTCGACCTGGTGCACTTCGAAACCCTTCCCCGTCCCCTCCTCCCTCTGTGGGGGAGGCTGTGTGGTGTTCCGGATGCTTTCGCGTACCTGGAAGGGGGGAAAGGAGGTGTTTGACGAGGAACGAGAGGCAGGAACCCTTTTCTTGAGGCTCCCGGTGAGTTGCAAGGGGCATTTTTGGGGTGCAGGCGATCCCAATAGGTGGAAGGGCTCGACCAGAGGAGACAGGAGCGGTAGCATCTGCAGAAAGGAAGGGAAAACTAGAATTATCCAGGGTGGGGAGGGGTGGACAGATTGGGGTCTGATCCGAACAAAGCTATGGGGAAAGTGTTTGAAAGCTCTCGTTAAAGGTCAGACGTGTGAAAGCTGGCTTGGCAGAGCTAGGGGCTTTTAGCAGATCGCACGCTGCAGAAGAGTCCACGGTGTGATCGCTGTGGCTAGCAAGCAAGCAAGCAAATCATTCATTCATTCATTCAATAAAATAAAATCAAGTGCAATACAAGGCTGCATCCACAGAAAGACAGGTCTACAGTTTTTACTTATGTGCAGCTCAGCTATAACTGTCTTGCATAGGTTGGCATAAGCTTGTGTTCCAAATATCAACGCAGAATGACCCCCTTTTGGTGAAAAACGACTTTTTTCCGGATTGATTTTTGACCTTTGTGTCCTCAGTTTTGGGATGGCTGTCCTCCTCCACCCTCCCAGCTGTATGGCAGGACCCCATGGATCACTGACTCCAGCCCCTCTATCAAGGCGGTACAGTGGGGAATCAAACTCCCAAACTCTCCTTTTTAGCAGCCCGCGATGGCTACCCTATTTCTCCCGTCCTGGAACATCAAGAGTGGATTTTGCGTGCGCGCGTGCACACACACACACACACTGCACCCCCTCTCCCAATTTGAACCTTCCTGCTCCAGAAAACACAGACACACAGACACACACACACACACACCACACCCCCACTCCCAATTTGAACCTTTCTGCTTCTCCAGAAAATGTTCTTTTGCACCACTGGTGGACCCAGGAGAAGAAGCACTCTGCTCACCCCTAGAAGAAAAAGTTAAGTTTAAGCTGCATGACTTGCAAATCCATGCTCACTTATACGCCCTATTTCCATAACAGTCCCCAAATGCTACTTAATCCACTCCTTGGAGGAGAGAGCATTGGTCTCTGAAAACAGTGCAACCCAGGAGCAGACATCCTCCCCCTATGGACGAGGGGTGTCTCTGCAGCTCTTGGAGGCCTCATCCTGGGGAGAAGTGGCTTTATCTCTCTCGTCCCACCCGCCCCGGTGCCATAGCACAGTTGTAGAGTGGGATGTCACACCTCAGTTGCTTCTTATGGTGTGCAGGTGGGCTGCCGCCGCCAATGCGGCTGCACAAATCTGCTTTTCTATCTTCCCTTCGAAAGACCCCATAGAACTCCTTGGAAAATGAGGGCCTTCCTAGTTCAGGGGGAGAAAGCAGGGCAGTTCTCTCCCCCCTTCCCCTCCCCCCCCTCCCCCCCCCCCCCCGCCCCACAGCACCAACACCAGGCTCAGAACTCAGGGCATGTGCAACTTTTAGGTAACACTGCTCCCTCCCCCTGAGGCCAGCGCCCATGGATGCCTCTCAGAGAACCAGACGGTCATGGAAGGGGTAGGAGGACCGGGTTGATGTTTTGTTTGGGGTGGTGGAGGGAAACTGTAGAGGTTTCGGTTTCAGAAGTGTCAGATTTCTAGTTTCTTATGTATCCAATCCCAAGGAAGGTTGGGTGGTACCTCTCTCTTGTTGGGAAGCTTTTTTTTTTTACAGCCACCCCCATTCTGCAATCCTGTAGATCAGGCCTGCCCAACAGGTTGACCACAGGCTACTGGTAGCCCGTGAAGGATTCAATATAAAAAAAGTGAGGGGATAAGTTCTCCACCCCTCCCTCCCCCATCCCAAGGACCACCACTGCCCCAGCAAAGTTCTGGGTCTGCCAGCCCACTGTCTCAGCTGAGCGGGGCAGTTCAAGGTCCATGGTGCATTGAAATCTGTTCCCTCCAGAACAGATTAATTGGTTTTCAATGCATTCCTATGGGAAACCGCTGCTATAATTACAAAAGTTTTTAGTTATGAGCATGTGCTCGGAATTCATAAGTTTTGGTTTTAGTGTAGTAGCCCTCGGGCACTTTGGGCCAGAAAAAGTAGACCTTGGCTTGCTTAAAGTTGAACAGTCCTGCTGTAGATTGCATTTATCACTCAATCTCCCACCCATGTCAGCAAATTGGGGGGGGGGGCTTTTTCTCACCTCATTTCTAGTACAGCAATCCTCCACCTATCGCGGGGGT
Source organism: Phrynocephalus versicolor (assembly GCA_023846285.1). NCBI lineage: Eukaryota > Metazoa > Chordata > Lepidosauria > Squamata > Agamidae > Phrynocephalus > Phrynocephalus versicolor. The sequence goes on from JAHTLZ010004079.1 coordinate 44,377, forward strand.
CAGGAACCTGACCTGACCTACGATAATGGAAAATCCATGATATGCGGATGCTAGGTCAGACTGGGACTGGGGAGGGTGCTATCTGGAGCCTCCTACACTTACCTGAGGCCTGGCACTGCCCCGAACGGGCCTCCGATGGGTTTCCCAGGCCTGTTGGAGGCCCTAGAAGTGATTTCTGGTGATCTGGAAGTCACCTCTGGTTCACCGAACCACTTCTGGGGCCTCTGACAAGCCTCTGACATTGGAGGCTTGTTCAGGGCAGTGCCAAGGCTGAGGTAAGTGCAGGAGGCCTCAGAGGGGCCGATGCAGCTTGCCCCAGGAGCCCTTTGTTTCATATACAGTAAACCCCCACCTATTGCAGGGGTTAGGGACCCGACCCAACCTGCAATAATTGAAAACCAGCAATATGTGGATACTGGGACTGGGCAGGCTCTCTTTTTTCATATACTGCAGACCTGCAATATACCTGGCCCGTGGTATATGAACCGTGAAAGGGCAGGGGACAACTGAACTTTTCCACTACTTCTTGCTCCTCCCGCTGCCCTCCTTCGAGCAACTGCAAGTCCCAGTTTGTACTCTTCCCTTTCCTTCAGGATTAAAGTTTGTAGGAAAAGGTTACAGCTTCCCATGCCTTCCTGTGTGAGAAGACTGACTGGGGAGGCCTTATAATGGCATTTGGTACACTTCTCTCCCAAAAACGTTTTAAACTGCATCTCTGGATCTGGTGGACTGCTTGGTCAGTTAGGTCTCTGACGGCGGTGCCAAAGGTTCAACTTCTCCAACCAGATGTAAATGTGTGTGTGTGTGTGTGTGTGCGCGCGCGCATGAGGGGTGAGGTGGGGCATATAACCCTGGAACTCCAGGCTTTTGGGAGAAACTGCTTATTTTATTGACTTACGTCAGGAATGTCCAAAGTCAGGCCCGGGGACCAAATGCGGCCTGTTTTCAAATTTTGAGTGGCCTGCGGCCTCTTCTCCCCATGGGTTCAGCCTGTCATGCATCCCTGCCAGCTGGCCCCTCCCCATAACGGATGGAGGCGTCAGCTTGCAGTTTTATGTTTTGCCTGCCCTCCCTGCCTCTGTCCATCCCCCCAGCCACCTGCCCAGCCTACCCACCCCCAGCTCCATTGCTACAGCATCCTCCCTGCCTCCTTGCATGTTATACTTGTCCAAAGAATGCCCTGGGGGCCAAATGCAGCTGAATGGTTGGCCCCCACACATTTTCACCTCGCCAAATCTGGCCCTCCTTGCAAAAAGTTTGGACACCCCTGGTGGATTGCATTTCTGTCCCTCGCTTCTTCAAGTTTGAAAGTGCGAGCCCTAATTTTGGCAGTTTCTGTAGTCCACCCTCAAAAAAGAACATCCAAAATGATATACAGATGGATTGGCCTGAGGAGCAGGTCTTTTGTAAAGTGAATGGTTCACAATGGCCCTTTCTTTTCAACACTTTGCCCATGAAGAACACAATGTGTTGAGAAGAATTATTCTTTTCCTTCTTGTTGTTGAAAATGCAAGGGGGATAACAGTAAATGCAACAAATTTATTTAGAAATATATCCTCAGAAGTCTCCTCCCTGACAGCTTTTGCATGGAGCATTTTTAAATAGGAGTAATAATTATTATTTTGATACTCTTGTATTCTGTTTTCCTTTCACCTGTTCAAGGCAGCGTATGCGGTTTAGGCAGGTTCCCAGGGGTTGCTGTAGCTACTCTGCCATGCTATCTTTCACTTCTTGAGACTCAGGCCCTGGTTACAATCCTATAGAGAGACTTCTGTTCCAAAGACGTCTTATGTGGAAAGGCTAAAACATTTGGGGCTCTTTAGTCTGGAAGAAAGGCACCTGAGGGGGTCTATGATTGAGACGTACAAAATAATGCAGGGCATGAATAAAGTGGACAGAGGGATGCTCTTCTCCCTCTCACAGAATACCAAAACTAGGGGACATACACTCAAATTGTGGGCTGGGAGAGTAAGAACAGACAATAGAAAATATTTTTTCACCCAGCGCGTTGTTAGTCTGTGGAACTCCCTGCCAAAGGATGTGGTGATGGCAGTCCCTTCAAAAGGGGATTGGACAGATTCCTGGAGGAAAAGTCCAGTGTGTAATCTCCCAGTTTTAAAAAAATCAGGGTACTTCAAAGACCAGATGCAGGGGAGGGGTATCAGGAGACAGACATCTAGTCTCATACGCTCCCAGAACCATTTGGTGGAGCCACTGTGAGATATGGGAAACTGTACTAGATGGACTCTTGGCCTGATGCAGCACGGCTCTTCTTATGTTCTTATGTGCATATTCTGCATGGCTTTTCTTAGCCGAATTCAAGAGAGACTCCATCTCCCATATTTCTCCGACTTCCTAGTTTCTTCTGATGGGTCACAGTCTCCCCCTTTCCCTACGAAAAGCCCTGCGGGGTAGGTCTGACTGGGGTAGCAGGACACTCCCATGGTGCCCCTGTGCATTGTCTGACTGAATTGAGACAATTGTCCAAATTCTAGAGCCCTTGTTCAAGACCTCTTGACAAGGACACCACAATGGCTCTCATTTTCCCCTGAAGGACTCAGTCACAGATTGTTCCGGACAGAACTAGCTTTGAATTTTCAAACAGGAAAACCCATTTGAATGAAGCCGGTTTTGAACAGATGTTCACAGGTCTTTCTTGCAGCAAGAATTCCCGGCATGATGCGTAAGAGAAATAAGAAGATCCATGCTGGATCAGGCCAAAGGCCCATCTAGTCCAGCTTCCTGTATCTCACAGTGGCCCCACCAGATGTGTCTGGGAGTGCACGAGACTAGATATCTGTTTCGTGATATCACTCCCCTGCATCTGGCCCTTGAAGTACCCCGGTTTTAAGCCTGGAGATGACACATCTCCATCATGGTTTGTAACCTGGGATGGACTTTTCCTCCAGGAATCTGTCCAATCCCCTTTTGAAGGGATCCAGGCCAGATGCCATCACCACATCCTGTGGCAGGGAGTTCCACAGACTTAACAACACACTGGGTGAAAATAACATTTTCACCAAACGCTTCTGCTAAGCACCCCTGAACACCACTTAAGCAACTTTCAATTTTAATAGGTGCAGATAAGTGGTGTCGTCTCTGCTAGATGCCATTTGCTTGCCACCAACACCCTTTACTACACCATTCTTGAGGTCTCTTCCAACTCTATGAGTCTATGATTCCTGCTACCCTTACCCGAAGAAGGGAGAAAAATCAACAGCGGAGAGTAGAGTCATTCCCAGTCTCATCTTGGAGCTTATGCTGAGCACGGATCAAAGATGGTGGAGGAAAAATCGCCAAGTCCTAAAGCAAAAAGAAGAGGTCCCCGTGGCTTTGAGGCAGGGAGCATTTGGGCCTCTTGGGTAGAAACAGATCAGAAGATCCTTGGCGTGGATTCTAACATGTCAGTGGAACAGTGCCACCTCTTCAGGCAGTTCTCCTATCAGAAGGCCACAGGCCCCCGGGAAGCTTGTAGCCGACTTCACGATCTTTGCTGCCGGTGGCTGAAGCCGGAGAGGCACACGAAGGCCGAGATGCTGGACCTGGTGGTGCTGGAGCAGCTCTTGGCCATCTTTCCCCCGGAGGTGGAGAGCTGGGTGCGAGAGTGTGGGGCGGAGACCACCTCCCAGGCAGTGGCCCTGGCCGAGGGCTTCCTCCTGAGCCAGGCGGAAGAGAAAAAGAAGAAAAAGAGGCAGGTGAGTGCCTTTCTTCTTGAAGAATCCAAGGGAAGAGGTGAAGTCTGCCCTTAAATCCTAAATCATGCCACTAGCTGCCTCGGTATTTTCTATAAATTGCTTCTCTTACTACGTGGTTTTAAGTTTAAGGATGATCTTCCCAGTAAAATCCTCCTGCAGGTCGAGCTATAGCCACTGTCCTGCATTTGCACAACTAAATGGAAAAAAGGCACCTGAGGGGGGGGGGATATGATTGAGACGTACAAAATAATGCAGGGCATGAGTCAAGTGGATAGAGGGACGCTCTTCTCCCTCTCACAAAATGGGGGACATCTACTCAAATTAAGGGTTGGGAGAGTGAGAACAGACAAAAGAATTTTTTTTTACCCAGCGTGTTGTTAGCCTGTGGAACTCTCTGCCACAGGAGGTGGTGATGACATCTGGCCTGGATGCCTTCAAAAGGGGATTGGACAGATTCCTGGAGGGAAAGTCCATCACAGGTTACAAACCATGAGGGAGATGTATCATCTCCAGGCTTAAAACCAGGGTACCTCAAGGACCAGATGCAGGGGAGTGGTATCAGGAGACAGAGATCTAGTCTCGTGTACTCCCAGATGCATCTGGTGGGGCCACTCTGAGATACAGGAAGCTGGACTAGATGGGCCTTTGGCCTGATCCAGCATGGCTCTTCTTATGTTCTTATGTTACTGATTTTAGTGTTTAGTTACCCTGAGTTCTTTTTCCTGTCAGTAATAGAGATTTGGAACAGGACAGGGATGCCTGAGAACTTTTGATAAGAACTAGGGACGGGCATTTTGTTTCGGAGCCAGTAGGTTACGAAATGAACCATGTGAGCCTAGGTGGTCCTCGGAACCGGCTGATACACGCAGATCCAATTGCTTTACCTTTCTCTGTCTCACGCAGGGTTAAAATCCAACGGGAAGCATGCTGCAACATATTTCCTGCTTTGTGCTACTGGCCAATCAGAGAGGGAGGTGGGATGATGCCTGTCCCTGCACAGCTCCTGATTGGCCAGCATCACAGATCTAGCACAGATGACGCCGCAGCGTGCTTCCTCGTTGGATTTTAACCCTGCACGAGACAGAAAGGTAAAGCAATTGGATCTGCGTGTATCAGCTGGTTCCAAGGACCACCTGGGCTCGTGTGGTTCATTTCATAACCTACTCGTTCCAAAACGAAATGGCCATTCCTAACAAGAACACTTCCTTTCCCTCCTTCCTTATTTCCTTATGTATTTCTTGAGATTATAGTGGTACCTCTGTTTATGAGTTCAGTACTGTACCTTGCATTGCGAGTATCTTGCAAACGGAGCAAAATTTTTAGTAAAATTTTGCCTTGGTTTGTGAGCTTTGCTCCGGTTTGCGAGCAAGGGCCACCTCATTCCAGGCCCTGTGCTGCATGGAATGGGCCTCCGGGCTGCACAGTGGGCCCACACCAGGCTTCCCAGGCTTTGGCATGGTCAGGAAGTGACCTCTGGCAGACCAGACATGGCCCAGTGTCTTCTGGGCCACGCAGTGAGCCTGCACTGGGCCTCGGGAGCTCGCCCTGGGCCCGGCGCTGCCCACCCACAGTTCCTGCAGTGCACCCCGGTCTAACTCTGGAGGCCGCTACAGCTCCCGGCCAAAGAAAATTTCCCATGGGAAATTTTGCTTTGAATCAATAGCATTTTGGTTTACGAGCATGCTTCCTGGATGGATTATGCTTGTAAACCAAGGTACCACTGTATTACAATCCAGATACAGTGCTTGCCCATAGACCAAATTGATGCTGGAAAAAAACAACAGGGATGTTGGCACTACCAAGCGAACATCCCTGTGGAGGCTAACCCAGAGGTATGGGGCTACCACGGAGGAGGCCCTGTTCTTTATTAAGAGTAGAATGCTTTTCTCTGCAAATCTTTAAGAAGGGGTGGTTGGTGCGGAAGAGATGCCGTAGTAGGTATTTGATTTCCAAGAAGTTGGTGGTTGATGAAGAAAGAAGGGCCCACAGCTAAAACCCAGATTGCATTCTGATTTAAAGAGAAACAAACTTCTCTTTGCAAATCTGTGCCATTGGCCTGTTATCTGGAAGTTGAGTCATGGCCACTGGACTTATTTTCTTGAGAGATCAAAATGTTTTGCTACTCATCCAAGCAGCTTTGTCAGCTTGGCTGAATAGCAACGTTTCAATCTCTCAAGAAATGAAGTTCAGTGGCCATCCCTCTCTCCCTCCCTCCCTCCATCCATCCCTCCATCCATTTATTCATTCATTCAACTTTTATACCTCCCTTCTAGCCCTAGGGCTACTCTGGGGTAGTTTACAAAAAAGAATAGCAAAATAAAAAAGTAGTACATTTTTTAAAAATACAAACAACATAATATAAACAAAATACAGCATATATAAATCAACGTCAATAAGCTAAAATGCAAATAAATATAGCCAGGCGATTGCTTGAATAAAAGAATTGAAGAAATAAGATAAGTGATAGCAAGAAGAATAGTGTCTTAGTAGATGTTTAGGAAATTAAGAAAGGCCATTTTGTGCAACCAGGTTTTCAACAGCCATGGCTCAATTTCCAGACAAATTCACCTGGATGACTGGGAATCTTCACAGACTTGGTCTGTTACTTTTCTTTCTTTTGCCAGTCTGTCCTTCGTGTGTCTGATCCTTGTTTCTCTCTCAGCTATTCGTTAAACCAGCCACCAAATTCCCTGTGGCCAAGGCGGTCACTCTGGACCCCAGGGAGGCCACATTCAGCTGGATTAGGCCGGAGAGCAAAGGAGAGGCCGCCTTACAAGGTAAGGGCCGAACGCGGGTTTCAACTGCACCTCCAGATTGAACTTTTATGTTGAGTTGCTTAAGTCAACGTGTTTCTCCTACATCTCCCACCCTGGAGAAACCCTGAAATTCATAGAATCATAGAGTTGGAAGAGACCTCAAGGGCCATCCAGTCCAACCCCCTGCCATGCAGGAACCCCTTCACAGTATTTCCGACAGATGGCCATCCAGCCTCTGCTTAAAAACCTCCAAAGAAGGAGACTCCACCACCCTCCATGGCAGCTTATTCCACTGCCGAACAGCTCTAACTGTCATGAAGTTCTTCCTAATGTTCAAATGGAATCCCTTTTCCTGTAGTTTGAAACCATTGCCTCGAGTCCTAGTCCCTAAAGCCATGGAAAACAAACCTGTTTTCCATGGCTTCAGAATTGTTTCCATGGCGTCAGAAATTCCTTCTCCTCTTGTAGTTTTTTGAAGTTTATTTACATCTGCAGTTTATTTACATCTGTTGGTGTGTCATCTGTCATTGTTTTTATTGACATCTATTGATTTATTTAAATCACCCAGAGTTGTGCTTTGACATTAATTTGGGGTAGTATACAAATTAAATAAATAAATAAAATATCAAACAGCTTGTGTTCATTTCCAGTTTCCAGAAGTTTGAGCTAGCACTTATGTAATTTATGCTTATCCAAATGCCAATATCATACCCTTCACCTGGCAATTTCAACAATATATAGTAGGTCTTCCTTGGTACTACAACAGGGACAATGTTGACACCGACCAAGTCTCCAAAGATGACTCCATCTTAAAGCACCTTGGTGCAGATTAGAGATGGGCATTTTGTTTCAGAACCAGTAAGTTACGAAACGAACCACGCGAGCCCAGGTGGTGCAATCGCTTTACCTTTCTCTCTGCCTGCACGGAACTGAGCTGCAACGAGGCAGCACGCTGCAACGTCATCTTTCGTGCTTCGTGCTGCTGGCCAATCAGAGAGGGAGGCGGGATGATGCCTGTCCCTGCACAGCTACTGATTGGCCAGCATCACAGATCAAGGACAGATGACGTTGCAGCATGCTTCCTTGTTGGATTTTAACCCTGCACAGGACAGAGAAAAGTAAAGCAATTGGATCTGCGTGTATCAGCCTGTTCCGAGGACCACCGGGACTCGTGTGGTTTGTTTCGTAACAGACTGGTTCCGAATAAAATGCCCATCCCTAGAGGAGATGACTTTTCCCGATGCATCTACACAGGGTTTGGCTGCACATGGAGGGTGATCTCCATGCTTAGGCAGTTGCCAATGTTAGGAGGTGCTTTTTTCAAATGTTGAGATCACAGCCTATGTCCCCCTTGAAATGCTATCACTAGTGCATTCAATTCAAGCTAGGCTTATGTTGACAACAGGTGCAATTCTTATAGACACAGTTTTGTCCCCTGCAGTATTTCAGTTCTATTTCAGCTCTACAGCTGAAATTCTGTTCCTTAAGTCACACTAAAGACTAGAAGCCTTTAAGAAAGGAGGGTGACCAGGATGATTGAAGGTTTGGAAAAGATGTCTTACGAGGAACAGCTTAGAGAACTGCGAATGTTTAGCCTTTCAAAAAGAAGGCTGAGGGGGGATATGATAGTCATGTTTAACTATTTGAAAGGATGTCATATTGAAGAGGGAACAGGTTTGTTTTCCATGGCTTCAGAAACTAGAGGCAATAGTTTCAAACTACAGGAAAAGAGATTCCATTTGAACATTAGGAAGAACTTCATGACGCTTAGAGCTGTTCGGCAGTGGAATATGCTGCCACAAAGGAGGGTGGTGGAGTCTCCTTCTTTGGAGGTTTTTAGGCAGAGGCTGGATGGCTGTCTGTCGGGGGACCTGTGATGGGGGTCCTGTGATGGGGGGTCCTGCATGGCAGGGGGTTGGACTAGATGGCCCTTGAGGTCTCTTCCAACTGTATGATTGTATGAAAGCCTGATTCCTGGTAGTAGTTTTCCGGGCTTCCTTTGGAGTTGGCACCCTCAGGTGACCTACCTGAGAAGGAACAAGTGTTACTAGCAATACTGTGTGGTAGGAGCCGTTCTGACAGATAACGAGGCCCCAAACCGTTTAGGGCTTTGTATGTCAGCATAAGAAACTTGACGTTGAAATTCTACAATTCTACGGGGGGCTCCCAGAAGCAAGTAAAATTAACCTTAATGACACAGTTGTGTATGTATGTGTTGTGTCATTACAGTTGTGACCGACTCTTCGTGACTCCATGTCCATGGAGTTTTCTTGGCAGGAATACTGGAGTGGCTTGCCAGTTCCTACTCCAAGCACCTAGAGCACCTGGTATTCCCTGGTGGTCTCCCATCCAAGTACTAACCAGGGCCGACCCTACTTAACTTCCAAAATCAGGCAGCAGCTAAAAAATCAATGTACAACTGGTCAAAAAAAATTCATCCAGAGTGCAGGAAATATTTTGCTGTGTGTGCGTTAGATGCTCCTTCACTCAAACACTTCAGATATTGATGCCTTTGGATCTCCCTGTGGTCTTTCTCTCACAGGTTGCAGACTGAAGCAGCCAGTATGTCTTCAGACTTCTTTTGTTCATGGCGGAGAAGAAATATCCGTCGTGGGAGCTGGTCGGGTAGGTGAACGATTCAGTCGGGAGATGCGTGGGAAGCCACCTGGGTGCTTGACACCACCACACACACACCTTGTGAGGTGGAAGTAACTTCCCCTCGTCCTTTTGGTTTCCATCGCTTCACTTTGTGAATGAGAAAGGTTCCTTTTTTTTCTTTCTTTCATCCAGGATTTGGTGATCTTTGAGGAAGTGGCTGTGCCTTTTACAGAGGAAGAGTGGGCTCTGCTGCATTTAAACCAGAAAGCTTTGCACAGAGAAATCATGGAAGAGATTTCCTGGATGCTGGACTCTTTCGGTAAACCTTTAGTTTCACATTTTGAATGAGGCAGCTGTGTTAGTCTGTGCAAGAATCCCAGGCAAACATAAAAGAAACAAAGGACAAAAACATGTGGCACCTTAAAAAAAACTATTATATTTTAATGTAAGCTTTCGTGGACACGTCCACTTCTTCAGACATATAGTAGCGGAATGAGGTGTACAATACAATGGATTATGGGTTTCATACCAAATATTCATTGTCTGTTGGATATATGGTACATTTGCATGCAGCGATTTGGCTCATGTTTTAGGGCTCTTGCAAAAATTCCTCATGTGCCCACAACCTGGGGTTCAATCCCAGGGAGCAGGCTCAAGGTTCATTCAGCCTTCCATGCTTCCGAGGTCAGTAAAATGAGGACCCAGCTTGCTGGGGGTGGGGTGGGGTGGGGCAGATGTGTAGCCTCCATACTGTAATTAAACTGTAAACCGCCCAGAGACTACTTGAAGTGGCATGGGATGGTCTATAAGCAGAACACTTTGCTTTGCTTTGTTTTATATCACAACATTGGTTGTTGATGAAGACAAAAGTTAGAATAAATATTTGCTTGCTTGTCTTGCAAAATGCTCTTAAACCAAGTCACTCTTAAAATAAGGTATTGCTGTACTTGATTGTTAAGGAACTTAGATTTTTAGCCCTGTTTGGTGCATAAATAGGGGCAAGCATCTGATGCCTTTATAATTTCTTTGTGCATCTCTCTTTTTCTTTTCTTTTTGAAATGGAAATGCCGTTGAGAAAAGTCTTGCTAAACCTTCCTGACTTGACATTTCCCATTGCTGAATAATGTTGCCCCTCTTAGGGTCTCTTGCCAGTAACTCCATCCGCTTCAAGTTGCTGGAACAGATTTTCTTCACTGGGCAAGGTGCTTTGCCTGTCACCGCCCTCCCACACCCTAAGGCAGTGGTGGTGCACCTTTGGCCGTCCAGATGTTTTGGACCACAACTCCCAGAATTCCAAGCCTGCATTGCCAATGACAAAGGACTGTGGGGATTGTGGTCCAAAACATCTGGAGTGCCGAAGGTTCACCACGACTGCCCTAAGGGAATGACTGAGTTCCCTACACTAGCCCCCTGGAAATAGTTCTGTAAGAACTGGATCAGGCCAAAGACCCATCTAGTCCAGCTCCCTGTATATCACAGTGGCCCCACCAAATGTGTCTGGGAGCGCACAAGACTAGATCTCTGTCTCCTGATACCACTCCTCTGCATCTGGCCCTTGAAGTACCCCAGTTTTTAATCTGTCCAATCCCGTTTTGAAGGCATCCAGGCCAGATGCCATCACCACATCCTGTGGCAGGGAGTTCCACAGACTAACATCTGGCCCCAGTTCCTGTTACTGAAGCTATTGGAGTCCCCACGCTAAACAGAACTAGCCGAGGCCCAGCAGTGTCTCTCAGCTGGATCGGAGTCAGTGCCGCAGCACGTGCTGTGGGTGCTATGAAGCTCACACAATAGCACCTGTCTCTGGGACTGGTGCAGGTGATGTCCCTCTTCCCATCCCAAACTAACTTCATTTGCAAGGGATATACTAGATGCCCACTGTCTCCATCCCCTCCAGAGATCAGGAGAGGAGGAGCTGGTGCTTTAATAGCAACAGAAAGCCCATCTCCAGAGCAGAATGATACAGCAGTCTGAAAATGATTTTATGGGAGTTTCATCCATATTGATGCTCATGCAGGATATCAGGTTTCTCCACAGAAAATTTGAGAATCCTAGAGACAGAGCAGGCTTGATAACTGAATGAGTCTTTTCCCTTGTAGAACTCTCAAAGGTATATTTGTCTTTTTTCTCTTTTTCTAAAGCAGGTGATGAAAAAGATAGTGAGAACCGCTCCAGTGCATCTGTAGTGCCCTTTGAAAGAGCTGATGATGATGCAGCAGAGAAACGGAGACTTGAAACTTGGAGCGAACAGAAACGGTACAAAGGGAAACAACCAAAGGGAAAGAATTCTTCATCTGATGCTTCTGAACTCTTCACCCTCCTGGAAAACCATGAAGAAAAAAGCAGGAGATATCCTGTCTCTGAGGAAATAATCAAATATAATTGGGACTTAGATGGAAATAGCCGAGTTCACACCCAGGAGAAACCAAAGAACTGCATGCAGCATGAAAATAGCTTCAATGTGAATAACAATCTTCTGTCGTACAAACGGACAGAGACAGGCAAGAAACCATATGAATGCTTAGAGTGTGGAAAGGGGTTCTCTGTGAAGCGTAATCTTACTTTACACCAAAGGACACACACAGGAGAGAAGCCATACAAGTGCATGGAATGTGGGAAGAGCTTCAGTCGTAGTGGCACTCTTTCTGTTCACCGAAGGACCCACACGGGGGAGAGACCATATAAATGCATGGAATGCGGGAAGAGCTTCAGTGAAAGCAGTAATCTTTCTGTGCATAAAAGAACCCACACAGGAGAGAAACCATATGAATGCTTGGAATGTGGAAAGAGCTTCATCGACAGCAGTAGCCTGACTTCACATCAAAGAACACATACGGGGGAGAAGCCATGTCAATGCATGGAATGCGGAAAGAGGTTTAGGCAGATAGGTAGCCTTAGTTCGCATAAAAGAACTCACACCGGGGAGAAACCCTATAAATGTATGGAATGCGGGAAGAACTTCAGCCAGAGATCAAACTTGCGTTCTCATCTAAGATTACATACAGGGGAGAAACCATACAAATGCATGGAATGTGGGAAGAGCTTTAGTAGAAATGATCATCTTTCTTTGCATGAAAGGACCCACATGCGACAGCACAGAGCAAGTCACATGGTACACACCAACAGCTTGGTCTTCTTCCCCATCAGCCCGGATCTACTACCTGATGTGGGAGCCCAGTCTGGTGAATGACAGAACTGGCCTTGTTGCTCTTTCACCACTGCATTCTGTCTCAAATGCAGAAAGACCTTCTGTCAAAGCAGTACAGTAATCTTTTGATCCTTGGAAGAGTGAACAAAGGGGCAAGCTGTAGAAGTGCCTGGAATATGGAAGGAGCTTCAGGCAGAGTGTGAATTTTTCGGTGTGTGAATTACCCTTAAGGATAAACTATACAAAATGTGCAAAGAGCTTTACTGTGAACAATGACCTTACTGTAGATGAAGTAATGCACACTGGGGGGGGGTGATATCAATACATAGAGTATAGGAAGAGCTTTAGTCAAAATGGATCTTATTTGTTAACCTTTAAGAATTCATACATAGAAGAGGTGAAGGGAATAAGGAAAATGCCTGCTAAGGAACAATGTTTCTTCTGTACACCAAATTGATAGTACAATGTATTACTGTTATGCAGAGATGAGCATTTCGTTTTAGAAGGGGATTGGTTCCGAAACAAAACATGCCAGCACAGTTGGTGCTCAGAACCCAGTCCCACCCTCCGGAACAAAATCAACTACTGTCTTACTTTCCTGGGCAAAATTCCAACCAGGAAGCAGCCTCCAATGCATCATCTTTCTCTCTCCCTGGTGCTGGGCAGTCAGACAGGGAGGCAGGATGATGCATGTCCTTGCACAGCTCCTGATTGGCCAGCACCAGGGAGAGGGAAAGATGATGTATTAGACACTGCTTCCTAGTTGGAATTTTACCTAGTGCAAACTACAGGAAGGTAAGTCAGTAGTTTGTGGGAGTTTGCTGGGAAAGTGCCAAGCAAACTGATTTTAGGAGAGCAAAGAAAGCACAAACACGCATAGAGAGAGATGCCGTTTCTCAGAGCCAGGTGAGATTCACAAAACAAAGAAAGTCTGATGTGTCTGCTTCAGCAGCCCCCTTTTATTCAGCTATCTAATGTTGATAAATACACTTGGATTACTAAACCAGAGAAGATCATGAAGAGCTCCAGAAGGATCTCTCCAAACTGGGGGAATGGGCTGTGAAATGGCAAATGTGTTTTAATGTAGCCAAATATAAAGTAATGCATATTGGGGCAAAAAAATCAAAACTTTATCTATCAACTCATGGGCTCTGAGCTATCCGTGATGGATCAGGAAAGAGATCTTGGTGTGTTGGTGGACAGCTCCATGAAGGTGTCAATCCAATGTGTGGCAGCGGTGAAGAAGGCCAATTCCATGCTAGGGATTATCAAAAAGGGGATTGAAAGTAAAACAGCCAACATTATAATGCCATACAAAACGATAGTAAGGCCCCACTTGGAGTATAGTATACAATTCTGGTCACCGCATCTCAAGAAAGACATAGTGGAACTGGAAAAGGTGCAGAAGAGAGCGACTAAAATGATTACTGGGCTGGGGCACCTCCCTTATGAGGAAAGGCTAAAACATTTGGGGCTCTTTGGTCTGGAAAAAAGGCGCCTCAGGGGGGATATAATTGAGACCTAGCAGGGCATGCGTAAAGTGGATTGAGGGATGCTCTTCTCCCTCTCACAAAATACCAGAACTAGGGGACATCCACTCAAATTGAGGGCTGGGAGAGTACGAACAGACAAAAGAAAGTATTTTTTCACCCAGCACATTGTTAGTCTGTGGAACTCCCTGCCACAGGAGGTGGTGGTGGCATCTGGCCTAGATGCCTTCAAAAGGGGATTGGACAGATTCCTGGAAGAAAAGTCCATCACAGGTTACAAACCATGAGGGAGATGTGTCATCTCCAGGCTTAAAACCAGGGTACAAGGGCCAGATGCAGGGGAGTGGTATCAGGAGACAGAGATCTAGTGCGCTCCCAGAGGCATCTGGTGGGGCCACTGTGAGATACAGGAAGCTGGGCTAGATGGGCCTTTGGCCTGATCCAGCATGGCTCTTCTTATGTTCTTATGAAAACATCACCTCTAATAGGGAGCAAATGCCCTTTAGCCTTTGTCCTGCCTCAAAGCAAAGGAGAAGAGGAAATAGAAGGTCACTTCCCCCTAGGGATACAACATGGCATGGTCAGGATGGTGTGCCTTCAACTGTAACCCCCCCTCCCCAGGAAGCATGCCCCACAGAGAAAGGTTTCCCACAGTGGTTGATTTTGTTTACTCACCCTGCTCTGACACAGTTCCATGTTAATATCTTAAATTGTGGTGCCCATAACAGAAGACAGGATCCCAGGTGAGGGCTGGCCAAAACTTGAAGAGTCCCATTATCTTCTCTTGACCTGATGCCATATTTTTGTTGATGTTTCCTATTATTACATCTGATTTTTTAAATTGCCCGTGCAATCATGCCATTGTCTTTTCTTTAATCTGTGATCTGCCATGACAATTCAATCCTTTTTATGTGTGGTTCTGAGTTTTCTTTTACCTCTCGGACACTTTTCTCTCTTGTTGTATTTATTGTTCATTTAGCTTCTGAATATGAAGTCCTACTATACAAATCCTTCTCTTGTGTGCAATTTTAAAATCCATAAAAACAACACAGACCTTTACTTACCCCAGGGAATAGGGGGATAGAGAAATGTTCAAGCCAAGATTCTTTGTAAGGATCAAATAGTCAAACTTTAAAACTCCTTCCATGGGAAATAGAAAATAATGATATACTAGGAATATTACAACTTGCAAGTGTAAAACCAACTTACAATATTTTTCCATGTACTGTATATACAGTTGTACCTTGTATAAAGGAATTAATTTGTTCCACATGAAAATCTGTTAAGCAAAATTTACTTTGTACAAATTGCCCATAGGAATGCATTGGAAACAGATTAATTTCTAATCACAACCGTTTTTGTGTTGTACGGATTCTCCCTATAGGCGATTCTAAGTGATTTCCTGCTATCTCTGGAATTTTGTTTCCTTTAAGCAGATTTTCTGTTAAACGAACCACTCATTATAAGACAGTCTACTGTGTACACACACACACACACACACACACACACACACACACACACACACACA
>JAHTLZ010004080.1:0-24881 GCA_023846285.1 Phrynocephalus versicolor
CCTTTCTAGGCCTGTCAGAGGCCTCAGAAATGATTTTAGGCAATCCAGAAGTCACTTCCGGTTCGCAGGGAGGCTCTTTTGGGGCCTCCAGAAGGCCCGGGAAGACCCTCACAGGCCCGTTCAGGGCAGCGCCAGGCTGGGGGTAAGTACAAGAGCCCGAGGCCCGACCCAACCTGCATCCTCATATTGCAGATTTTCAATTATTGCGGGTTGGGTTGGGTCCCTAACCCCTGCAATAGCCGGGGGATCACTGTACTTCCTTTCCTCTTGGGACCCTAAGTCCAAAGGGGCAGAATGGAAGAAGTTGTCACATTAAAAAAATTATTTATTTTCTGCACCAAACAAATAAAACACACGCAGTATATTGTTTATCGCCTGTCGTGTTACCTAAGTCAATCCCAAGGAATTGACACATCATCCTTGATGGTTGTCTCTCCTGATAATGGCAGGTGTTCCCCCTTTTTTTTTGTTCTAGCTGTGGATGAGCAGGAGAATTATAACTCTGAAAAGCAACCCTGGATATTGTCCAGACTGACACAGGAGGAAGAAACCGGAAGGGAACAAGCGAGATCAAGGAAGCGGGAGGAGACTACAGCCAAGAATCAGGGGATGAAAGCAATTCCCAGCCAGACCGATGACATCTGCCCAGTTCCAGTCAGGTGAGAAAATCAAAATGGGAGGAGAAAGAATGAATGCGCTCGTTCCACTCTAAATCTAAGTTTTATAATTTCCGTTGCAGCAGTAATGAAGCGGGGAAGGCCTATCCGTGCAAGCAGTGCGACAAGAGCTTCAGTCGGAGCAGGAGCCTGGCTCTCCACCAGAGGAGTCACACCGGGGGGAAATCCTATGAATGCCTGGAGTGCGGAAGGACCTTCGGTCAACAGGCGCACCTCACTATGCACCAGCAGGTCCACACGAGGGAGAAGCCGAAGCCCTACTACCCGTGCCCGGATTGTGGAAGGAGCTTCCGCCACAACTACAGCCTGGCTTCACACCGGAGAGTTCACACCGGGGAGAAGCCCTACCAGTGCGCGGAGTGCGAGAGGCACTTCAGCAGCAGCTCCGGCCTTTCGGCGCACCAGAGGACCCACAGCGGCAAGAAGCCCCACAAGTGCATGGAGTGTGCCAAAAGCTTCAGGAACGGCTCCTACCTGACCTCTCACCAGAGGATCCATACGGGGGAGAAACCCTACCAATGCCTGGAGTGCGGGAAAACCTTCACCCATCACAGGGGCCTGGCTTTCCACGAACGGACTCACACGGGAGAGAAACCCTACGGGTGCTCGGAATGCGGGAGGCGCTTCGGCTACACCTCGAGCCTCGCCTCGCACCAGAGGATCCACACCGGGGAGAAGCCGTACTCTTGCTTGGAATGCGGGAAAACCTTCAGCCATAGCGGGACCCTCGCCGAGCACCGGAAGACGCACACGGGGGAGAAGCCGTTCTCCTGCGTGGAGTGCCAGAAAAGCTTCTCGAGCAGCACACACCTTGTGCTCCACAAGCGGGTGCACACGGGAGAGAAGCCGTACACCTGTTTGGTGTGCGGGAAGAGTTTCAGCCACAGCACGGGCCTGGGTTATCACCGGAGGATCCACACGGGGGAGAAGCCCTACAAGTGCTTGGAGTGCGGCCGGAGCTTCACGCAGGGCTCGCACCTGCTGCTCCACCGCCGTTTCCACCGGGGGGAGAAGCCGTACGAGTGCTTCGAGTGCGGGAAGAGGTTCAGCCAGAGCTCGCACCTGACGCAGCACCAGCGGATCCACACCGGCGAGAAGCCCTACGTGTGCCCGGTCTGCGGGCAGGGCTTCAGCATCCGCACCTACCTGACGTCCCACCTGCGGACCCATACGGGCGAGAGGCCCTACAAGTGCTTGGAGTGCGGCAAGAGCTTCACTCAGAGCGGGAGCCTCACCATCCACAGGCGGACCCACAGCGGCGAGAAGCCGTACTCGTGCCTCAAGTGCGGGAGGAGGTTTTGCCACACCACGACTCTTAGCCGGCACCAGAAAACTCACGCAGAATAGACCGCACGGAGACCTGGTTGAGGTCGACGCGAGAGAGGCCCGCAAGGGGTGAACTCCCTCAAACCTGATTGTAACATGAAGCGGGGGTTGGGGGTGGGGTGGAGGGGAATTAATTGGGAAACTCCATCAACCTGTGAAAATTCACATAGGAGACAAAGAATGAATTTGTTCTGTATGTCAAAGAACGGAACCCAGAGGTAGAAAATGAAGCAAAACTGATAGTTGTTGGAATTTTTCAGCCAGGGGGTGGGTGGGTGGGTCAGGAATCAATTAGGAGAATAATTTTTGGAGTTTTGGGAAACCGAGCATCTCAGCCTATTTGTTCCTAATGCTGTCAGAGCTGAGGTTTGCTTCCTAGAATTCCAGGTTTTCAGTCATAGGATTCCTTTTCAAAGGAGACTGGTATTTTCTCTCTCTATTCTGCATAGATCTTCAGCCTACTGTTTCTGCTTTCCTCTTTGTTTTCTCTTGGGCAGATTATTTGCTTTCTTCTTCATCATTTGGTATTCCTCATCCAGGCTTAAACTTCCCTTTGATTTTTTTCCGGAATATCAAACAACAAAAAGCTCTTACCCCCACCTTCTGTTTTTTTTCTCTCTTCTATTTCTTTGCAGTGGTGATTCTTGTATTTCTCTTTGTCTCTACCTGGCAGTCTCTGAAAAATTGCCTTCATAATTTTGGGACTATTTTGGTCACCTTTGCTTTTGCTTTTTGACTGCCCTTAACAATTTAAAGAGTTTCTTCTGTCACTACAGGAGCTGCCTTTTTGCATGCTTCCCTGAAATATATTTTATTTATTTATTTATTTATTTATTTATTGTACTTATTAACCGCCCGATTTTCCCATAGGGAACTCTGGGCGGTGTACAGCACGTCGCCAAGCGACTACCCAACTACAAACCCAACATAACATAATCAAACAAACATCATAAAATACAAGACATGATAAAATACTAGCCAAATAGCCAGGGAAATAAGCCAAACACCACCCACGAAAAAAAAAAAATAGTAAGTTCCAGCAAGAGAGAGAGAGAGAGAGAGAAAACACCAAACAAACCCCTATAACCGGATGCTCAGCGGTCCCCAAAGCATTGCCTGAAGAGCCAGGTCTTTAAGGCCCTTCTTTCTGAACGCTACCAACGATTCCACCATGCTTCTGGTTTGTAGTCAGTTGAGTAGAATCATGGAAATTGGTTTCTTATGTGGACTTTACATTCATCAGGAGATGCATTTGAATTCTATTTTAGCACTCTTGATCAGGTTCTTTATCAGGTGGACTCATGTTGAATGTTAACGGATCCTGATCCACTCCTGGTCTTCTTTTGGCAGAGAGAATACAGCTTCTCTCTGCCAAACAATTACCTTGAGAGGCAGTGAGCGCTGCAATGCTGGAGGCATTCAAGATCAATTGAGACCACCACCTGGCCAATATCCTATGATCTGTATTCCTGCCTTGAGCAGAGGATTGGAATTGATGGCCTTGTAGTCCCTTTCCAAATTCATGATTCTACTATTCTCCATCTCCTGATTCCCATCATATAGTCTATTAGATTTCTGTATCAATACCCATGTGTGCAGCTGCCTGATTTGTTGCTTGAAGCATGTATGTACAACAAATAGAATTTTGGCTTCACAGCACTCTTTGGGTTGTTTTCCTGCTTCACTTCTGCCCCATGGGTCATAATTGCCAAAAGCGTTGGGTTCTGCTTTGTTCCCTATCTCTGGGTTCCAGTCACCTATGATTACAATCATATCTTGTCTTGGTTTGTAATCTGTTTTCTCTTGGACAGCTGTGTAAAAGCTTTCCGTTTCATCTTTTTCAGCATTGATAGTTGGAAGATAGACCCGGATGTTGGTTATGATAGGTTTTCCATGGAATCTGGCTGATACTATGTAGTCATATATTATAGCCCCCAACTGCCTGTGTCACACTTTACCAACCATAGCACTGGTGGTGAACATTCAGCACTCCAGATGTTTTGGACCACAACTCCCACAGTCCTTTGTCATTGGCAGTCTAGCCTCGGAATTCTGGGAGTTGTGGTCAAGAACATCTGGAGTGCTGAAGGTTCGCCAGCACTGAACTATACCAAAGCCCTTGACTGTGTAGATCAGTCATGTCCAAACTTCGGCCCTCCTGATGTTTTGGACCACAATTCCCAGAATTCTAAGCTTAGATTGCCAATGGGAAAGGACTGTGGGAGTTGCAGTCCAAAACATCTGGAGGGCCGAAGTTTGGACATGCCTGGTGTAGATCTTGAGAAGCTAGATTTTTTAAAAGAAATAATTGGGTGTACCTCAGCACTAGGTTGTCCCGATGTGTTGCGGATAAGAAGCTACTGTTAAGGCAGTATACGAGAAGTTTCCTATAGACAAAATATAAGAGAAATGTATATTTAATTTCCTTATTGGTTCAGTCTGCATGCAGTTGATATCATATAGGAAGTCTAACTAGATTCAGATGAAGGCAGAGAGAAACTAGTGTATTCCTGATTGTTATGTACAGGTGTGAAAGCTGGACAATGAAGAAGGCTGATAAGGGGGAGGGAGATTTGTTTCAGATGTGGTCCTGCAGGACAGCTTCACAGAAACCCTGGATTGCCAGAAAAAAATGAACTCTCTGTGAAGGTAAAAATGATTAAACTGAAATGGTCATACTTGAGATTCATCAAGATAAGGCAAGATTTGCCAGAAAAGACAGTTAGGCTGAGAAAAGCTGGTAGCAGCAGGAAACGTGGAAAACCAAATGTGAGATAGATTGATTCCACCCAAGGAGCTATAGGCTTAAGTTTGCAAGAGCTGAAAAGTGCGGTTGAAAGACGGGACATTTTGGAGGGAGCTCATTTGCAGAGTTGCTGGAAGTTGGAGGTGGCTTCACAGCATGTAACAATATGTGGAAAGCAGTTCTGAGGTACTCTAAGGCTTCGTGAACCCCTGATTCACAAAGGGGAGAAACTGTATGTTTTGAATGTTAGATGAGATTCCATTGCTGGAGAAGTCTCGGTTATCTTTAGAGAGTTGAAAGAGGTGAGAAGGCACAGAAATGCTGTGAATGTAGAAGAAGTTTCAGACAAGAGAGCAAAAGGCTCGGTGTAGATCAGAAAATTAGTAGAGGGGAAGACACCATATTCCTCCTTGACCTTGATTCCTTTGGAAGAATTCAACCAAGAGAAGAACCATCCAGAGACTTTGAATGTAAGAAGACCTGCTGTCATATCTCGAGCCCCACATGGAAAAAAACCATACAAACCGTGTGTGGAAGGAACTTCAATTATACCCCCCTTATCCAAGTCAACATCAAATAAAGGAGGGAATCCGCTTAGTGTTTGTGTGTGGATGAAGCCTTAATAGAACCCTAAACCATATACCCTAAACGTATAAAAGTTGCTCATATGTCTTTTTTTCTTTTCTGATCTCTTTCTCTGTCTATTTATTTTTCCTTTTACGATTGCTCCTCCAAATAAACTGTAGAAGGTGGAACTGAACGCTGCTTTTTAGCCTCTGGAGACGATGGAGGTCAGTTTGGATCCTACAAGACGGAAGAGAGGAGGATTCCTGTCTGGATTTTTCTTGCCGTCATCCCCACCCTGAAAGTTTATATAATCTCTTTCTCCCTCCCGCCCCCCATCATGCAAAGAACAATGGAGTGCCTGTGGGAAACTTGTGTAACTTATTCATAAGCCCCCACCCCCAACCCCGTGTCCCCAAGTGGTTCAGGACTACAGGTCCCATGAGTCTGCGGTGTGCTGGCAAGGACCGGAGCAAAAGGGTTTGTGTGTGTGTGTGTGTGTGTTTATCAGTATATTGTTTGTCTGATCTTTTTGAGTACTTGTGTTCTTGCTGTTCTTTGTGTTGTATATTGTCTTTTAATGATGTAAGCTGCCTTGAGTCCTAGGAGGGAAGGAAGGAAGGAAGGAAGGACCGGAACGGACCAGACTGGAACGGACACAACTGAGGGGAAAGTCTGCTCCAATGACTTCAGTTCTGCGGTTCTCACACTGGTGAAGCAAGGTGCCCAGGCAAGGGGAAAGCTCTCACCGTCAATAAGTCTGTCCAGACAATTTTGAGGATGCAGTGACATCAACTGGGCAGATTTTTCTAGGGAGAGAAGGCAGGCCTCTTTCTACTAGTCCAGTGGTGGTGAACCTTTGGCATTCTGGACATTTTGGACCACAACTCCCACAGTCCTTTCTCGCTGGCAATAAAAGCTTGGAATTCTGGGAGTTGTGGTCCAAAACATCTGGAGTGCTGAAGGTTTGTCACTACTGTACTGGTTCGTTCCCCAAAGACAGGGGTGGGGAACCTTTGTCCGTCCAGATGTTTTGGACTGTAACTCTCAGAAATTCTGAGCTTGTGTTGCCAGCGATAAAGTACAGTGGGAGTGGTGGCCCCAAAACGTCCCCACCCCTTCCCTAATAAATGACCAAGATTCTTGGGGAAAGACAAACACCTTGGCTGGAACCCAATAGTAAGTCACAACTAGAGTAGGCCCATGGAATCAGTGGAGGAACACACGGAGGGCTTGACTCGCCACATCCCCACGAATCCAGTGTGCGCCTACTCAAGTTGTGAGTTACTGCTGGATTTCAGCCCTTAGTTGTGCTTAAAGATGCCCTGGACAGCTGCATCCCACTGCTCGGCAGCACAGGACCTCCTTCAAACTTTCTGCAGGATGCTCGGAGGTGTTCCCTTTCTCACTGTGCCACCAGGGAGCGGCTGCTGTTGTCTTGCGCTGTCGAGTTGGAATTGACTGATGGCAGCCCTAAGAAGGCTTTCAAGGTAAGCGAAAGATTTAAGGAAATGGTTTCACCTACTCCTCTTCGCCCAGTGGGTTTCCATGACCGGACAGGGGATTCAAACCCAGGCTTCCAAGAGGCCTTGCTAGGATGGAGGAAAGGAGACCCTGTCTCTCATGGCAGGGGCAGCACCAATTCAGGAAAGGTTATGGGCCCAGTTAAAAAATGGGTGCTTTTGGAAGTGCCACCAGACTGTTCTTTCTGCTTCTTCCTGTCTTTCCTGAAGCTTTTGAAGACCAGAAGAAGCTTGGTTAGTTGCAACCTTCTGGGCCATGGGGACACCTTAGGAGGGAAACTGGGCAGCCTTTGGGTGGGTGGGTGGGTGGTTGTGTAGCTATTTCCAAGGTGCAAATGATCCCCTCTCATGTCATGGAAGCTAAGAGAGATGGGGAGCCAGTGGGGAGTTAGATGGGGTGATTGTCATGGGGTGAGGACATGTCCCTCTCCCGCTCTGCGTTTTTTTCAGCCCAAGTGGGGGATCCTGTTTCCACCCACCAAGCCTCCTTCCCAATGGGAATCATTGGGTTAATTTGGGGAGGGGGGACTTCAAATACCAAAGAATCTTATGGACAAGACTAGGCTACAGGCAATACCTACATAGGACACTTGATAGGCCTGTCGGAAATCATCTTACCAAGAATTTTACCTCCAAGTATATAATCTGGTAAACCGCATCTTTTTGGACTTTGGGCACTTAGTTGGAAGAAGTGGATAACTGTCCACGGAAGCTTGCAATGATTTTTTGTTTATTTATTTTTTCTTAGTGGCCTGGTCTGGCATTAGTGTTTTGTAATGGCCACACAGCTTCCCCTTTTTATTTTTATTTCAAAGAACCTTATGGTGTCACAAACACCACAGTCAATATCTATGCAGCTTAGCATTTCCCACACGTCTGCTAGAAGGGGATGCTCAACTTTTTTTCAGATTTAAAAATACCGTAATAATAAAGCTGTTATGCCTCTTTTAATCATTTTTAGCCTGCATTTTGTGATGATGAACCAATCAGTGTATTCCAGAATACAGCCAACAGTCCCAAAAACTCACAAAAGATATTGATGAGCAGATTGTTTTAAAGACCATGAATAAATCTAGATGGTTAAGATCCCAGATGCCTTTTCATTCTGTTTGTGTCCCTTCATGATTCTGAGACCTGAGTTGTTGTTGTTATCTGGTGAACACAGGTGCAAGGTGTTAAGCTGGAGTTGGCCTTCTCCAGTGATCCAGCTCTTTCCAAGAGCCTAGGACAGTGATGGCGAACCTTATAGAGACCAAGTGCCTCCTTTGGCACCTGTGCCATAGGTTCGCCATCACTGGCCTAGGATGACTGGAGATATCTTCGTAGAATATATGCTGTTTCCAATAATGTTGCCATTTGTAGTTGACCAATGTTAATCTTGTCAATGCCAAAAGTTTTCAGATCTCCATCCAAGTCTTTTGGGATTTCACCCAAGGCACCTATTATTGTTGGTATTCTTCTTGCTTTCTTATTCCATAGCTTTTCAATTTCTATTTCTAAATCCTGATAACAGTATTTGGTTATCTTTTCTAACTCTTTGTCGCTGACTCTTGTATCTCTTGGTATTGCCACATCGACAATTTGAACTTTGTTTTCTTGCTTGTATACTATCGTGATGTCTGGAGTATTGTGGACAAGATGTCTGTCGCATTGGATTCTGAAATCCCAGAGCACCTTGATGACTTCATTTTTGGTCACCTTTTCTGACTGATGTTCCCACTAGTTCTTGCTTGATGGTAGATTGAATGTTTTACATATGTTCCAGTGGAGCACTGCTGCTACTTTATCATGATGGGTTACATAATTAGTCTGACCAATTTTGGGGCAACAGCTGATGATGTGATCTACAGTTTCATCCTTTTCTTTGCACAATCAATATTTCGATGATTTATCAATTTTTGCCTTTATGGCATTTGTTCTTAATGCTTGATCTTGAGCTGCCATGATTAGTCCTTCAGTCCTGGGCACTGCTGTTGAGGAAAGATACCCACAAGCTAGAATGTGTCCAGAAGGTCAAAAAGGATAGGGAAAGGTCTGAAAACTAAACCCTGTAAAAAAGTTTTAAGGAAGCTGCATATACAGTGGTACCTTGTATAAAGGAATTAATTCGTTACAAATGAAATTATGTTAAGCAAATTTTCCTTTATACAAATTCCCATAGGAATGCATTGAAAATGGACTAATCCCATTTTGATGTTGTACGGATTTTCCCCATAGGCGATTCTGTTAAGCAAATTTCCCCTATCTCTGGAATTTTTTATGTTGTACAGATTTTATGTTATACAAGCTGTTTGTTATACAAGGGTCCACTGTATTTTGCCTGAAGAAGAGAAGGCTGACAGGTGATACAAGCTTCTCTTTCTTTAGCGTTTGTTCAACTTGGTGGTGGAGTCCGCTAGACAGATCCATTGTTCTAATGCAACTTTTTGTGGGAAGTTCAGCCAGTCTGTCGCCTAGCCTTCAGCACCTGGTATTCCACGGTGGTCACCCATCCAAGTACTAACCAGGCCTGGCCCTGCTTAGCTTCTGAGATCTGACGAGATCGGGCTTCGTGAGAGGTGATATAATGTTCATCTTAAAAATATTTCAAAATGGATATAATATACAGTGATGCCTTGAATTACAAAAATAATCTGTTCCAATGGATCCAATATTTTCGTAGTTCAAAATGCTGTTTCCCATAGGCCTGCAGTGAAAGTCAATTAACCCATTCCAGAGGTAGGAAAAAAAGGCATAAAAATGGGGGATTAGTTGGTTTTCAATGGGAAGCCTGTCTCAACCTAGCAAAGCAGGGAAAGAGCTTCCCCTCTTTGCTGGGTTTGGAGAAGAAAATCAACCAGCATCGGAGCTGTCAAAATCACCTGGTTGTCGGACTGTGATTTTGACAGCTCTGCAGCCAGGGTGCTTTTTTGCATTTTTCCAACCCCAGTGGTGGGGATGTGTGTGTGTGTGGGGGGGACACCACTGCTCTCCCACTCCTCAACCCTGGGTGTAGTAAAAACCATAAGAATGTTACAGAATCTCCAAACTTGGAGGAATGGGCTGCAAAATGGCGAATGCGTTTCAATGTAGCCAAATGTAAAGTAATGCATATTGGGGTGAAAAAAATCAACACTTTATCTATCAACTTATGGGCTCTGAGCTATTCGTGACGGATCAGGAAAGAGATCTTGGTGTATTGGTGGTCAGCTCCATGAAGGTGTCTACCCAATGTGTGGCAGCTGTGAAGAAGGCCAATTCCATGCTAGGGATTATCAAAAAGGGGATTGAAAATAAAACAGCCAACATTATAATGCCATTATACAAAATGATAGTAAAGCCCCACCTGGAGTATTGTGAACAATTCTGGTCACCGCATCTCAAGAAAGACATAGTAGAACTGGAAAAGGTGCAGAAGAGAGCGACTAAAGTGATTACTGGGCTGGGGCACCTCTATATGAGGAAAGGCTAAAACATTTGGGGCTCTTTAGTCTGGGAAAAAGGCATCTGAGGTGGGATATGATTGAGACGTACAAAATAATGCAGGTCATGAGGCAAGTGGACGGAGGGACGCTCTTCTCCCTCTCACAAAATTCCAGAACTAGGGGACATCCACTCAAACTGTGGATTGGGACAGTAAGAACAGACTAAAGAAAATATTTTTTCACGCAGCATGTTGTTAGTCTGTGGAACTCCCTGCCAAAGAGGTGGTGATGGCATCTGGCCTGGATGCCTTCAAAAAAGGATTGGACAGATTCCTGGAGGAGAAGTCCATCACAGGTTACAAACCATGATGGAGATGTGTAATCTCCAGGCTTAAAACCAGGGTACTTCAAGGGCCAGATGCAGGGGAGTGGTATCAAGAGACAGATATCTAGTCTCAGGCGCTCCCAAACGCATCTGGTGGGGCCACTGTGAGATACAGGAAGTTGCACTAGATGGGCCTTTGGCCTGATCCAGCATGGCTCTTCTTATGTTCTTATGTTTTAATCAAAATCATAATATGGTTGTCTCTTTGTTAGTAGAGAAACAACATTTAGAAACTGCAAATTATTTATACCTGAGTTCCCCCTTGGGAGGTGGAAAGATTTGGTGGGATGTGACTTGTCCTGAGGGCATAACAGATAAGAAAAACTGAAGATAGGAACAGAACAGATAGAACCTTGAGGACACCTGGAGAAATTGCGATATGCCTACACAAGGGGAGGGAAGTTTGGACAAACATTAACCCCACACAAGAATAACATAATGGCTTAGTATATCGATTTACCCTTTGATCATATTTTTAGAAAATACTAGGTTAGTTATTATTAGAAAGTACTTAGAAGACACTTGTTAATAGGCAGAACATAAAACATATTGGTTTGGATAAAGATTAACAACATATGTAACCCGACAGTTTACATTAAATCATCCTATATACGAATGATTTAATGTGGCCTTCGACGAGACATAGTCTTTGGATATTGATCCCTTATGTTCTTCTTATCTTGCAAGATACATAAATATTTCCGGACTTAGGCTATTGTGGTGTGCTCGGTGCTTTCCCCTCCCTCCTTACAGGTAGAAACTGGACCTGCCAGGACATAACCAAACAGCATTTTTGCAACAGAAGCAGTAAGCTTCAGATGACTTTTGTCAACCGCCCAGAGTGACTGACTGTTGGTGAGATGATGCAGTATATCAGGGGGGTCCAAACTTCAGCCCTCCAGATGTTTTGGACCACAACTCCCAGAATTACAAGCCTAGATTGCCAATGACAAAGGACTGTGGGAGTTGTGGTCCAAAACATATGGAAGGCCAAAGTTTGGACACCACTGCAGTATAAAAATCAAATAAATAAATAAGAAGTTAAAATGATTATAAAACACTGCCGTGTGCCATGCACGAAGCAAGCCATATGCGCAGGTGATTGAAAACACTACCACACACAGCCTGCTCTTTGCATGGCATGCACCCGTTTTAAAATCAAGATTCTTACTCTTCCGACACTGGGGCGGAGCATCAAGGATGATTTTAAAACACCGTCATGAGCCATGCAAAAC
This sequence comes from Phrynocephalus versicolor, assembly GCA_023846285.1. Taxonomy (NCBI): domain Eukaryota; kingdom Metazoa; phylum Chordata; class Lepidosauria; order Squamata; family Agamidae; genus Phrynocephalus; species Phrynocephalus versicolor. The sequence goes on from JAHTLZ010004080.1 coordinate 11,861, forward strand.
CTAGGCCAGTGATGGCGAATCTATGGCACGGGTGCCAAAGGTGGCACTCGGAGCCCTTTCTGGGGGCACCCGACATCGCCTCTTCACAGCCACCTGTATACAGGTTAAATTACTGTACTGGCACTTTGCAAAATAATTAGTGGGTTTTGAATTGCAGTTTGGGCACTCGGTCTCTAAAAGGTTCGCCATCACTGACCTAGGCTGTGCACAGGTGATTGTGAGGGCGGTAGCAGCTGCCCCCAGCAGGGGGCTGAGCAGGCAATGGGGTCTTTTGAAAAACCTTGCTGGATCAAGGCTGCTGGCTCCTGGATGACCTGACCCAGCAGGGGGCTGTGTGTGTGTGATGGGTGACTCCACCGTTCCACCATTCACCCGCTAACCCCCTTGCTGGGTCCAGGCAGCCAGCAAAAGCCCTTTCCCAAACACAGGAAAGGGCTTTTCCTGTCTACTGTATCTGGGCAGTGGGGGAAGCGGTGTTTTTTCCTTCTGCGTACCTCCAAAAGCAATCGGGAACAGGATCCCCGTCGCTCACCTGCTTTCCGGGCGCGCTGAAGGAAAAAGCACCGTGAATTATGAGAAACTTGAATTACAACGGAAAAAGCAAAGTGGCTGTGGAACTGTCAAAATCACTTGGCCGTCACAGCCAGGTGATTTTGACAGCTCGGGAATCTCCCTTCGTCATTCAAGTCATTCGTAATTCAAGGCATCTCTGTATATTGAAGATGGAGCACAGGGGATTTGACTGTTTCATGGTTTTAATCTTTTGCATTTCATCTTGACACAGCTAGCCCTATCACGGGAAGGTGTCATATCAGCACTTTAACAGCTAAAAGCAGATAATTCCTGTCAGGCCATTTAAAAAAAAGGTGAACCGGGATAATGAGCTATAAGGAATGCAATAAACTGGCAATGTTTACAATGATGTTTAATAAGAGAGAGTGCTATCAACCAAAGGGAAAAGGAAGAGTTCCCAAGAGCAGCCAGTAGACTTCTTCCATGCTTTGCAAAGCTTTTGGTCTAGATCAGGCATGTTCCAACTTTGGCTCTCCAGGTGTTTTGGACCACAACTCCCACAGTCCTTTGTCACTGGCAATCTTTTTTTTAAAATATATTTTATTACAAATTTATAAAAAAAAACAGATACACAGCAAAATAACATAAGGAAGAGAAAATAACACACAACAACATAACAGATGTATAACAGATATAAGACAGAAAACACAGTGCTACCCACCCACCCCTCGGGACTTAAACAAAATTACAACTTTCATATTATTGACCGACCAGTTTCTCTCCAGAAATACATTGAGTCCTCTCTAGGTGTATACCCTTTACCTTTTTGAAATACATATACAGTACCAGCAATTTATCCCATATTCCATTAAAGTCATTAGACTTGGTCAGCCCTTTCCTAATTTTAATTTCACAGGTCAATTTATCATTAATAGCTAGATTCCATCACTCTTTATACCATTCTTCCATTACTAATTGATTATTAGATTTCCAATATTTGGCAAAAATCAGTCTTGCGGCCATAACCATTATAATTACCAATTCCCCCTCCCCCTGCGGAGGATAATATATGCCTTTATATAAAGGTGTCATTTGAAAAGGTCCTTTTCCAAGGAGAAAGGAGGGATAAAAATACTCTAAAAATAAAAATAAATGTTGTGCCCCTAGCTGACTCCACAGGCAGCTGGATGGCGAGGAAGAAGACGAGGGCAGTACAGGGGCGCCATGTGGGGATGGAGGGCGAGGTTGCCCAGGTTGGGGGGAAGGTGATGGCAGCCTCCACACAGATGTAGGTGGGAAGTTTGAAGAGATGCTGTAGTAGGCATGTGCAAACTTCGGCCCTCCAGATGTTTTGGACCACAATTCCCACAGTCCTTTGCCATTAGAAATACAGGCTTGAAATTCTGGGAGTTGTGGTCCAAATCATCAGGAGGGCCGAAATTTGGACATGTCTACCAGGAGAGTCCAAACTTGGGCCTTCTAGAATAATAGAATCATAGAGTTGGAAGAGACTTCAAGGGCCATCTAGTCCACCCTCCTGCCATGCAGGAACCCCATCACAATATTTCCGACAGATGGCCATCCAGCCTCTGCTTAAAAACCTCCAAAGAAGGATACTCCACCACCCTTTGTGGCAGTGTATTCCACTGCCGAAGAGCTCTAACTGTCATGAAGTTCTTCCGAATGTTCAAATGGAATCTGTTTTCCTGTACTTTGAAACCATTGCCCCGAGTCCTAGTCTCTGGAAAACAAGCCATGGAAAACAAACCTGTTCCCTCTTCAATATGACATCCTTTCAAATATTTAAACATAGCTATCATATCCCCCCTCAGCCTTCTTTTAGAGAGGCTAAACATTCCCAGTTCCCTAAGCTGTTCCTCGTAAGACATTTCCTCCAGACCCTCAACCATCCTGGTCGCCCTCCTTTGCACCCGCTCGAGGTTGTCAACATCCTTTTTAAGTTGAGGCACACAGAACTGAACACAGGACTCCAGGTGGGGTCTGACCAGAGCAGAATAGAGTGGTACTATCACTTCCCTTGATCTAGACACGATGGTCCTGTTGATGCAACCAAGAATCGAATTGGCTTTCCTGGCCGCCACATCACACTGCTGACTCATGTTCAGCTTGTGGTCCACCAAGACTCCCAGATCCCTTTCACAGGTACTATTCTCTAGCCAAGTATCCCCCATCCTATATCTGTGCAATTCCATTCTTTTTACCTAGATGTAGCACCCTACATTTCCCTCTATTGAAATCCATTCCATTAGCTTTGGCCCAGCATTCTAATCTGCCAAGGTCCTTTTGGATTTTCATCCTATCCTCTAGGGAATTAGCAAGCCCTCCCAATTTGGTATCATCTGCAAATTTAATTAGCATACTCTCTATTCCTTCCTCCAAGTCATTAATAAAGATATTAAACAGCACTGGACCCAGAACAGAACCCTGGTGCACCCCACTGGTCACGTCTCTCCAAGCTGAAGAGAGGCCATTTATGGTCACCCTCTGGGTGCAATCAGTCAACCAATTACAAATCCACCTGACAGTAGCACAATCTATCCCACTTTCTACTACTTAGCAAAAATATCTAGATATTTTGGACCACAACTCCCAGAATTCCACAGGGACAAACGACTGTGGGAGTTGTGGTCCAAAACTTCTGGCCACCACTGAAGTCTAAGGGGAGGTGGCACCTAAAGCAGCAACAGCAGATGGGCGGCTCCGTGAAGAGAAAGGAGCCTTCCCGTCCCCCTCCCTCATCTCCCCCTCCCCCCTCCCTTCTCACAACGGCCTCTTTTTCGCCAACCGCCGGAACGAAAAGGAGGCGGGCACGCGCGTGGGGGGGGGAGGTGCACCAATGGGGACGACGCAGCGACCAACCACCACCCTCCCCGCCTACGCCAACCTGATCCCCCAGAAATGCGCGTGCGCACATTTGACTGACCGGCCGCGGGTCTAGGGCGGGGGAAGGGAAGGAGAGGAAGGCGCATGCGTAGTTGAGATACTAGGCTAGGGTCTAACGGCCGGTCTAGGGTGGGGGTGGGGAAGCAAGGTCTGAGTGGGGACACATTATTAAATGTAAACACTATATGGCCGGTTCAATGGGGCGGCGGCTCGTGAAGCCTTCAAAGTGTCTTTCCTTCAGGAAGGGATGAGTGGTTCTTAAAGGCGTAGGTGTGGGGTTCAGTTTATTCAGCTGCTAGCTTTGCTGTACCTCAGTTTTCTCTGCCTCCAACCGGCTGAGCCACTTATTTTGCCCTTTTAATGGCCTTGTGACAGGCATAATATCAACAGAGGGAGATGCGACCTTTCCTCCCCTCCCCCTTCTCATAATTACAGAAGTTACACATTTTAATCGTTTGGTTTATTAAAATTACCAGATCCCTCCTGTTTAGCTTTGAGTCAAATTATATTTCTGTCCTATTCGGCCTATCAGACATATCTATAATCTGATAAATATCTGTAATCTGATACATAGATCTGTGCGCCTCAATTGAAAAAGGATGTTGACCTCCTCCTTTAAACCTTTCCTACAGATTATATTTCTCTCCTACTCTTGCCCTATCAGACATATCTATAATCTGATATCAATAATCTTGATATATAGTGGTACCTCAGTTTACGAATTTAATCCATACTGAATGCATGCTCTTAAATTGAACTACTCTTAAGTAGCGGTATCTATCTAAAAATTTGAAAAAATAAGCTTAAAAAAAATTTTAAATGGAAAAAAAAGTGTAAGTCGAGCAGACCATATCTAAGATTTGTAACACGGCAGTTAAAACGCCAACAGTTTTCTGCACTTAAATCGAATTACTCTTAAATTGAGCTGCTCTTAAGTCGGAGTACTACTGTACTGTACATATGTCTGTGTGCACCTCAATTTAAAAAGGATGTTGACATTCTCCAATGGGTCCAGAGGAGGGCAACCAGGATGATTTAACCGTGTCTGAAATAAATGTCCTTCAACGAGCAGTTTAGGCAACTAGGAATGTTTAGCCTTACATAAAGAAGGTTGAGAGGGGATATGATAACCATGTTTAAATATTTGAAAGGATGTCATATCGAGAAGAGGGGACCGGTTTGTTTTCCATGGCTTCAGAGACTAGGACTTGGGGCAATGGTTTCAAACTACAGGAGAAGAGATTCCATTTGAACATTAGGAAGAACTTCATGATGGTTAGAGCTGTCTGCTGGCAGTGGAATATGCTGCCATGTAGGGTGGTGGAGTCTCCTTCTTTGGAGGTTTATAGGGCTTCTTCTGTATCTAGCTACAGAATCAGAGGTTAGGAGTTCCCACTTGTGCCTCCAAGTAGATGAGTCAGCTTGTGTATCCTTGGACAACCTGCACAGTCTCAGGGTGACCCCCAGAAGAAGGGAATGGTAGACCACTTTTATGTACACCCACACTCACTCTTTTAATATTTCTATTGCCACCAACAGTATCCTGAACATAAGAACATAATAAGAGCCATGCTGGATCAGGCCAAAAGCCCATCTAGTCCAGCTTCCTGTATCTCACAGTGGCTCCACCAAATGCCTCTGGGAGTGCACGAGACTAGGTATCTGTCTCCTGATACCGCTCCCTGCATCTGACCTGATTTTAAGTCCAGCGATTACACGTATCCCCATCATGGTTTGTAACCTGTGATGATGGATTTTTCCTCCAGGAATCTGTCCAATCCCCTTTTGAAGGCATCCAGGCCAGTTGCCATCACCCCATCCGGTGGCAGGGAGTTCCACAGACTAACAATACGCTGGGTAAAAATAAATCTTTTGTCTGTTCTCACTCCCAATCCTTAGTTTGAGTGGATGTCCCCTAGTTCTGGTATTTTGTGAGGGAGAAGAGTGTCCATCTATCCACTTTAGTCATGTCCTGCATTATTTTGTATGTTTCAATCCTGGATCACTTTAATTATTTTAATAAGGTACAGTATATATTGTCAAAATAAAACTTGAAACATTACATTGAGTCACAATTGTATCTTGAGTGTTATTGATATATCGTAGCGATGACCAATTCACTGATTCTTTTATAACATGGAGTTCACAATAATTTATTATTTATTCACAGAGTTACTTCCTTCTATATACAACTATCTTTATACCAGACCCTAACCAGCCTCAGGATCTCACTCCTAACTGAATTTCAGAATATTTTAGATCGTAACTGCCTTATGATTATCTGGCTTCTCTCCTCTTATCACAGGGTTCTATCACTGATTGGCTATTGTAAACCCTCTCATTAATATTCATAAATAATAATACATATTAATAAGGAACCCTGTTCATCACAGCACTACACCTGAAACATTCCACCATGAATTGACTCAACAGCACAAAATTATGATTTATAACACCCCATTAGTGTTGCCAGTCTCTGGTCAGTTTACAAAATGCAATAAAAGCATAACGCAAGATAATAAAAACAAAAAATGCAATATAATATATTATTTGGTTCGACTGGAGGAAAGGCCAGTTTTCAAGATCTGGATGCTTTCACATTCCTGGATTAGGGGCCTAGGATTGCAGGCACCAAAAGAGAGGAGTCCTTCCTTTCCTGCCTTTTCGCTTTGTAGGTGACCACTAGGTCGGATGGCTAGCCTGCGGGAAACTCAGCCGGCTCTAAGTGCTGGAAAAAAATTGCCCCGCTGCCTTCTTTCAGGAGGCAAGAAGTGGCTGGCTTGTCAGCTCTCTACCGGTTGGATTATGCCTGACACAAGTCCTTTAAAAAGGAAGGGGTTTTGGTTCTACTGATTGTTGTTGGGTTTGTTTTTGTTCTTTAGGTCATCTTGTGGAACCCATTGTTATTTTTCTCTGTGCAGTATTTTGTTTGTATGCTATTCCTTGTTAACCGCCCTGAATTCCCATCTGGGGGAAAAATCTAGCAGCAAATAAATAAATAAATAAATAAATAAATAAATAAATAAATAAATAAATAAATAAATAAGCAGGCAAAGACCTTTCTCTTCCGACAAGCTTTCCCTGAATGGTGGACTACCATGTGTATTTTATATGAATCTATTAGGTTCCCATATAGACTTTGTGTTTATAACTACTTATAACCATGTTGCTTTAATGTAATGTTGTCTATGAATGCTGTAAAAGATGTCCTATTTGCTTTTGCTCAAATACTTGAACATGCCTTGATTGTACTGGACGGTGTATTATTCCTCATTGCTGCAAGCCGCCTTGGGTCCTTTTCCAAGGAGAAAGGGGGGTAAAATACTCTTAAATAAATAAATAAATAAATAAATAAATAAATAAATAAATAAGGGTGGGGAAAATCTACTCTCTCCCAGGGCGGAGGGCAGAGAGGGCGCAGATAATTACAGCCAAGGAGGAAACCAGAGGGAAGAAGGCGCTGAACACAACGGGGGGAAAGCACAGACGCCCCACTGCCCACCAGCCACACACTGGAAGAGCCATAATTAAAAATACAGCGTCCCACGTCCCCTTCGCGCCAGGCCCCTCCTTCCTCCCCCTCCCAGCCCGGGCCTCTCTCTCCACTGCGCATGCGCCCCCTCCCGGAGCTGCTCGTTGGGTGGAGGAAGGGAAGAACCAGGTGGGTGTCTTTGGTGTTGTTTCTCTCTTTCTGGAGGGGCGCTGCCCGTGCAAAAAGGGGGCGGGACAGGGTGGTGTGTGTGGATGGGGGGGGGGAGATCGAAGCTCCTGCTCCATCACCCACTCCATTACGATTGCCCACCTCCCTCCGCGTCTCTTGGCTTCCCCACCTCCTCCGCCCGGGAAGCCATTCTTTCCAAGCAGATGCCCCCCCTCCCCCACTGCTCGACACCACCACCCCCAGAAGGGAGGAAAGGGAGGAAGTCCCCCCCCCCGTCTCCCAGCTCCGTCCCACCGATGCAGCCCCATACCGTCCCCGCCCGCTCCTTTTCTTAGCAGGAAGGCGCTGGCCTTTCCTTGCACGCAAACAACACACGCGCACGCACACACAACAGCTCCCCCGGCGCTCCTGCTGCACCTCGGCTTTGCCTTGCCTTTTTAAAAATAGTGACCTTAGAGCGGCCGACCCTGGAGACCATCCAGTCTAACCCCCTGCCCAGGGAGTACCCCCCGCGGGGAATCGAACTCCCAAAATCTGGCCCCGCAGCCAGTAGAGAGACCTAAACCGCTGAGCTCTCCCTTGGTTCTTTCCCCGGTCCAGCTCTGCCTGAGTTGAGAAGGCCTGGCGCCTGCCCAAACTCCGGCCCTCCTGATGTTTTGGACCACAACTCCCAGGATTCCAAGCTTAGCTTGCCAATGGCAAAGGGCTGTGGGAGTTGTGGTCCAAAACATCTGGATAGGGCCGAAGTTTTGGACATGGGCTGGTGCCCACAATTTGTCAACCGTGGTCTCGTCCACTCCTTATGCTCATAGAAGTAAAAAAAGTGAGTTGAGCCATGTGACCAGAAAAAGAAATTAAAAAGTAGGTTAGGTGATACCTTTATGGGTCACTACTAAGCTTACATTTTTTGTTTTAGTAGTGACCCATAAAGCTATCGCCTAACCTACTTTTGAATTCCTTATGTTCATGGAGAGCATCTGTTACACATGAACTACATGAACTACAGAAGAGTAAGAACAGACAAAAATATTTTTTCACCCAGCGCGTTGTTAGTCTGTGGAACTCCCTGCCACAGGAGGTGGTGATGGCATCTGGCCTGGATGCCTCCAAAAAGGGGATTGGACAGATTCCTGGAGGAGGAAAAGTCCCATCCGAGGTTACAAACCATGATGGAGATGTGTCATCTCCAGGCTTAAAACCAGGGTACTTCAAGGGCCAGATGCAGGGGAGTGGGATCAGGAGACAGATATCTAGTCTCATGCGCTCCCAGACGCATCTGGTAGGGCCACTGTGAGATACAGGAAGCTGGACTAGATGGGCCTTTGGCCTGATCCAGCACGGCTCTTCTTATGTTATGTTCTTATGTTCTTAAGCCTGTTTCTGTCATAATGGGCAATTGTCATTTTGTACATTAGCTGTAAAGGTAAAGGTATAGGTGCCCCCTGCATGTATGTGCTAGTCGTGTCTGACTCATCTCCGATTTTATGCCAAAGAGCCAGTGTTGTGCAAACCCGTGGCCATGTGGCCAACATGGCTGAATGCATTTGTGTGCATGGAACACTATTTACCTTCCCGGTTTTTAGGATGGTACCTATTTATTTACTTGCATTTATGCTTTCAAATTGCTAGGTTGGCAGGAGCTGGGGTGAACAGTGGGAGCTCGCTCCACTGCATGGCACCTGGGATTTGAATCGCCGAGCTGCCGACTTTGCAGCCGACAGTTTCAGTGCTCTAGCCCACTGAGACGCCATACCCCACATTAGCTGTAGCCTCACCCAATCATGGGCTAAGGGCAGGTGTAGCAGCGGTACAGTCTCCCACGCATGTCAGAAAAAGAAGAAGGTTCACATTAAAATCTAGCGCTTACTCTTTGGGGCGCCACAGACTTGTATTTTGTTTGATATTGTACTTTCCCCTTATATGTGTGGACAGATCAAGACAGCTGTTACTTGGAGAAGTGCAGCTATGCCAGGCGGTGTTTTTCATGGCTAAAGACTGAAAGCGAGGCGAAGGCTACCGTCCGACCCTGCTTTCTCTTGCAGGCGGTGTTACGATGTCAGAAATGGAAATGGCACTCATGGCACCTGTTAAGGTAAGTTGAAGATTCATTGCAGCAGTAGAAGGAGTAGCAACCCAGGATCTGTTGCGCTGCCACCTTTTAAATTTATTAATCACTATATTCCCCGATCCAGGTATCCCCACCAAAGTAACAGCATGTTATCAGGGACTTTTATTATGAAAGGGAGACTATGACACCAATGTTTGTGGTTTAAAAATAAAACATGTAACTTTTATTGATGTACACACAGATGTTCTGTGTCATTAGCCTATGTTATTAGATAAGTTTTTAATGACTTATTGATACAACAGTGCTTCTCTATAACTAAACCAGACACCCTTGCCAGTGACAGTCTTCCACGCCTGACTAAGTGACACACCACACTGACTAACTGAGAACTCTGCTGCCTAACTGGTTAAACTCCCTCGACTAGTGGTGGCGGATCTTTTAGAGACTGAGTGCCCAAACTACGATTCAAAACCCACTAATTTTTTGCAAAGTGCCAAAATGCACTTTCACCTGAATACAGGTGGCTGTGAAAGGGGTGATTTCAGGTGCCCACAGAAAGGGCTCCGAGGGCCACCTTTAGCACCTGTGCCATAGGTTCACCAACACTGCCCTAGACCACCGTTAGATCACACAGGAGATAACACATTCCCTTCTCTGTGCAGACTTTTATTTATTTTATTTTTATTTATTTATATAGCCAAGTCAAGTCAAGTCAAGTTTATTGCGGTCATAGGACCCATATATGCAAATATACAGTAAAAGCAAGAAGAAAAACAAAGAGAAATACTAATAAATAGGAGCATCAGGGGAATGGGTGGCCGGAATGATCTCTGCTCTCTTTCGAATGGCAGCTAGAAAGAACTTTGCAACCTGCGCTGTAACGTGTGAGTTCTTGACTATTAGACAGTATTGAACTAACCACTTGGAAGGGTGGCCTTGGAATTTATTCAACAATGGACAAATTAGGGTATTCCTAATTTGTTCATAAAGTGGACAAAATAAAAGCACGTGCTGAAGAAACTCAGAGGCCTCGTTTCCACATGGGCAAAATCTCTCTTGGCGTGGTATTCCCTGGAACCTACCCTGGAGCAGTGCTGAAGGCAGCACATTCATCCTGGCCAGCATAAAGGCCCTGCAGGCCTGTGGTGAACAGAGTGAGGTTAGGTAAGCTGCAGGAGTCCTGTATGATGGGAAAACACCTTGTGACAAAAGGGAGTAGGTTCTGTGTGCCTGCGAAAGGAGTTCCTGCCTTTCTATGTCACATAACCTCTGGGTGAGAATTCTTAGGGCCTGTTTCTGCCCTAGCATCAGGATATGTTCAAGAGGGATATACCTATGGACCTATTTTTTTGTTTAATGGAGGATTGCCACTGGCTTTGATAAGAATCAAGCAGCATGTTATACACATACCCCAGTTGATCTGCAGAGAAATGTAATCTGAGCCAAAACTTTAAAGTCTGACTCCAAGCAGAAGTTTCCAGGTGACCTACTCCTACTTCAAGGCACAGGACTTCATAGGCTACACAGTTAGGGAACCCTAAGATTCGACGCAAAATCATGGATTGAATTCTTTCAACGTCGGGGTTATAGGCATTGATCCAGATGGGGATGCCATATAATAATTGTGCCCTTGTTTTTGCATGAAAGACCTGTATGGCTGAAGGAATATAGCGTCCTCCACTCCTATAGAAAAACTGGGCCACTGCTAGCGAGCTACATTTTGCAAGGTTAAGGGCATAATTTCGATGGGCTACCCAGCTCATATTGTATCTAAAGGAAATCTCCAGATACTTGTATTCTTTAACCTGCTCACTACCCAAAGGTCTCTGTGCGGCTCACAATCAAAATAAACAATTCAGACAGCTAAAACATCAAATTGCAATAAAATTAAAACAATAAAACAGTTAAATATAATAAATATAATATACTAAAATACTACACTAAAATCGCCATCAGGACCCACAATAATCAGTTAAAAAAATTCTGGAACAGGAATGTTTTTACCTGGCGCCGGAATGTCATGAAAGTTGGCGCCAGGCGGGTCTCGCTTGGGAGGGCATTCGATTTTATGTCAACTAGCCATGCCCACCAGCTCACTGATTGGCTCAGCAACTTCCATTCATACATATTCATTAGCCACAGGAAATATCCATACAGAACATACTGTTTGTCACAGATGGGAGGCAACCTGGATGCTTTCTTCCTGTTACTCACCTTCTTAAGTAAGAACATAAGAAGAGCCATGCTGGATAAGGCCAAAGGCCCATCTAGTCCAGCTTCCTGTATCTCACAGCGGCCCCACCAGATGCATCTGGGAGCTCATGAGACTAGATATCTGTCTCCTGATACCACTCTCCTGCATCTGGCCCTTGAAGTACCCTGGTTTAAAGCCTAGAGATTACACATCTCCATCATGGTCTGTAACCTGTGATGGACTTTTCCTCCAGGAATCTGTCCAGTCCCCTTTTGAAGGCATCCAGGTCAGGTGCCATCACCACATTGTGTGGCAGGGAATTCCATAGACTTACAACGCGCTGGGTGAAAAAATATTTTCTTTTGTCAGTTTTTACTCTCCCAGCCCTCAATTTGAGTGTATGTCCCCTAGTTCTGGTATTTTGGGAGAGGGAGAAGAGCTTCCCTCTATCCACTTTACTCATGCCCTGCATTATTTTGTACGTCTCAATCATATCCCCCCTCAGGCGCCTTTTTTCCAGACTAAAGAGGCCCAATGTTTTAGCCTTTCTTCATAAGGGAGGTGCCCCAGCCCACTAATCATTTTAGTCGCCCTCTTCTGCACCTTCCATCATGGTTTGTAACCTGTGATGGACTTTTCCTCCAGGAATCGGTCCAATCCTCTTTTGAGGGCATCCAGGCCAGATGACATCACCGCCTCCCTGTGTCAGTGAGTTCCACAGACTTAATAACACATGCAGGTGTGTTGGTCTCTGTCCACCCATCTCCTCTGTTCAGTTTGTGAGGAGGAAATGATTCCTTGTCCTGCCAGCACAAGGAACCTCGTGGCACAGCGGTTAAACTGCTGTACTCTAGCCAAAACTGGGCTCATCATGACTTGGGGTTCAATCCCAGGGAGCCGGCTCAAGGTTCACTCAGCATTCCATCCTTCTGAGGTTGGTAAATGGGTACCCAGCTTGCTGGAAGGGGAAGCAGAGGGCAGTGTGTAGCTTGAATAATTAGTGCACTTGAAAACTGCCCAAAGAGTACTTGAAGTACTATGGGTGGTATATAAACAGCATGCTTTACTTTCCTTTTGTTTTTCCTTTGCTTCCAGGTTGCAGTTACTTTTGAGGAAGTGGCAGTCCATTTTACAAATGAAGAGTGGGCTTTGCTGAATCCGGACCAGAAAACTTTGCACCAAGCAGTCATGGGAGAGATTTCCTGGCTTCTGGCCTCTCTTGGTGAGCCTGCTGTTTCCCTTTGGTTGATTGTTGCATCCCTTAATTCTTAATTTCAGGCAAAAGTCAAAGAAAAACAAAACAAAACAAAAATCCCAAACATGTGGCACCTTAAAGACTAACTTTCATATTTTAATGTAATGTTTCGTGCACATGTGCACTTCAGACATATAGCAGCAGAATGAATATTATATTGCACACCTCAGTCTGCTGCCATATGTCTGAAGTGCACGTGTGCATGAAACATTACATTAAAATATGAAAGTTAGTCTTTAAGGTGCCACATGTTTGTGTCTTTTGTTTTGTTTTGTTTTTCTTTGATTTTTGCCTGAAATTCTTGAAAAGACCAACATGGCTACCCTTTCTGAAACTTAATAATTAAGTCATTTAAAAACACTGAGATTATTTAATTACGTTTCTTGTCATCATCTGAGCTCTCCGCCCCCCCCATTGCCCCCCCCC
>JAHTLZ010004080.1:24891-70467 GCA_023846285.1 Phrynocephalus versicolor
CACGAAACATTACATTAAAACATGAAAGTTAGTCTTTAAGGTGCCACATGTTTGGGATTTTTGTTTTGTTTTGTTTTTCTTTGATTTTTGCCTGAAATTCTTGAAAAGACTAACATGGCTACCCTTTCTGAAACTTAATTATTAAGTCATTTAAAAACACAGAGACTATTTAATTACCTTTCTTGTCATCATCTGAGCTCTCCCACACACACACACACTTTCCCACCTAGCCTTGCAGGAATCATCTGCTTTCTAGTCCATTCTTCCTTTGTCGTCTAGTTATCTAGTTGTATTATAATTAGCCAAGACAACCTAGGAATTATAATTTTAAGAAAAATGTAGACATACCATCCTAACAGTTAATAGTAAGGCAAATATCTGTTTTGTAATGTGAATGTTCTTTACCCAGCATGTTGTTAGTCTGTGGAACTCCCTGCCACAGGATGCGATGAAGGTATCTGGTCTGGATGCCTTTAAAAGGGGATTGGGCAGATTCCTGGAGGAAAAGTCCATCACAGGTTACAAGGTTACAAGACACCTGGCAAGTCAGGTTGAGAGTCTTTGGGTGAGAATCAAAGGGGAGTATAATGGGAGGGATGTAATTATGGGGGTATATTATGGACCCCCAAGACAGCCACAGGAATTGGATGATGACTGTTTGTGAGCAGATGGTCACACAGTCAAAAAGGAGAGATGTAGTACTAATGGGAGATTTTTGGCTATCCCGATACTGTATATGTTGGCAGTCTAACTCTGCTAACAATGCAAGGTCCAATAAATTCTTTACTGGCCTTGCAGACAATTTCATGGTCCAGAAGGTGGAGGAGACAACAAGAGGAACAGCTATTTTAGATCTGATCTTAACCAATAGGGAGGACCTTGTAAATGAGATTGAAGTGATTGGATCTTTAGGTAGAATTGACCATGCTCTTTTGGAATTTGTTATACAGTTGGAAGGTGAAGCTAAGCATAGTCAGACAAGAATCCTGCACGTTAAGAAAGCCAATTTTTATAAACTTAGGGAATTATTGGCTGTGATTCCATGGACTGAAAAAGTGAAAGACAAGGGAGTCCATGATGGATGAGAGTTCCCCAAAAGCAAGATATTAAAGGCCCAATCTAAAACTGTTCCAACAAGAAGAAAAAATGGGAGATGTCAACTTTCAATTCAGCTAAATATAAAAAAAACATGTACAGGAAATAGAAAAATGGGGTATCCACCAAAGACGAATATAAGCAAATATCCTGCATATGCAGGGGAATTTTGAGAAAAGCTAAAGCACAGAATGAACTTACACTTGCCAGATAGATTAAATATAGTAAAAAGGGTTGGTTTGTTTTTAGTTATGTCTGCAGCAAAAGGAAAAATGAGGAAATGATAGGGTCTCTGTGTGGCGATAACAGCCAGTTACTAACAGGAGACAAGGAAAAGGCAGAACTACTCAACACCTTCTTTGGCTCCGTTTTGTCAAAAAAAGAAAAAAGACTTCAGTCAGGTCAAAGAGTAAATGAGGTAGGGTGGAAATTGCAACGTAGAATAGGGAGAAAGGTCTTAAAGGAACACCTGGAAACCCTAAATCAATTTAGGTCTCCTGGGCCAGATGAATTACACCCAAGGATATTAAAAGAACTGGCAGAAGTAATTTCAGGACCATTGGCAAAGTGCCTACCAGGTAACCCAACCCTTTTCTGAGGGCTCCTGCCGAGCTGTCACTGGCTGGAGCCCTTAAACCTGGCCACAGGATGTGGTGATGGCATCTGGCCTGGATGCCTTCCAAAGGGGATTGGACAGATTCCTACAGGAAGTCCATCACAGGTGACAAACCATGAGGGAGATGTGTAATCTCCAGGCTTAAAACCAGGGTACTTCAAGGGCCAGATGCAGGGGAGTGGTATCAGGAGACAGATATCTAGTCTCATGCGCTCCCAAACGCATCTGGTGGGGCCACTGTGAGATACAGGAAGCTAGACTAGATGGGCCTTTGGCCTGATCCAGCAGGGCTGTTCTTATGTTCTTCTGTTCTTATGTTAATCCCTAATCACAACCATTTTATGTTGTACAGATTCGCCTCATGGGCGATTCTATTAAACCAATTTCCCCTATCTCTGGAATTTTTTATGTTGTACAGATTTTATGTTATACAAACCGTTTATTATACCAGGGTCTACTGTAATGTACAGTGGTACCTTGACTTATGGTTGCTTTGACAACCGAATAATTGGACTTCCGAACGCTGCTCAGCCTCTCATCCTTCCGAGGTCGGTAAAATGAGTACCCAGCTACCGGGGGGGGGGCAATGTGTAGCCTGCATACTGTAATTAAACTGTAAACCATCCAGAGACTATATGGAAGTGGTATGGGGTGGTATATAAGCAGAACACTTTGCTTTTTGCTTTTGCTCTCTGCTCCGGAGGACAGCTGACTTTACAGGTCGGACCTGTCAAGGTCAGCTGTCCTGCAGGGGGGAGAGCAGCGTTTGCTGACCATCACCACCACCTCCTCCTCCTCCTCCTCCTTGATGGCTTCGATCTCTGCAAAAGAGACTGAAGCAACCGGGAAGGAGGAGGAGGTGCCCATCACGCCTCCCTTCCAAACTCCCCAGGCTGTCTGAAGTTGCATTGATCCCAGGGAACAATGGAACTTTGGGCAGCCCGGGCGCCTGGCAAGGGAAGCAACGAAGGAGAGGGGGAGGTGAGAGAGGCAGAAATTGCCTCCTCCTCCTCCTCCTCCTCCTAGGTCAGGCATGTCCAAACTTCGGCCCTCCTGAAGTTTTGGACCCCATCTCCCAGAATTCCAAGCCTGTATTTCCAATGGCAAAGGACTGTGGGAGTTGCAATCCAAAACATCTGGAGGGCCAAAGTTTGGACATGCCTGTCCTAGGTGCTTCAATCTCTTTTGCAGAGATCATTATTTATTTATTTATTTATTTATTTATTTATTTATTTATTTATTTATTTATTTATTTATTACACTGGTATCCTGCCCATCTTCCGGATCAGAACTCTGGGCGGCTAACAAAGCAACCAAGAAGGAGGAGGAGGTAGCGATCTCTGCCTCCGTCGCCTGCCCCTCTCTCCTTCCTTGCCTCCATTGCAAGGCGCCCGAGCTGGGTGAAGCTCAATGGGTCCCTGCTCTGCCCACCAATTTGGTAAGCGCTTACCTTCGCTTACCTCCGAGCTGGATCAATTGATCTTTGGCCAGGCACTTACCTTCCCTTGCAAGGCATCTGGGCTGGCCAAAGATCAATGGGCGATCTCCGTTAATCAAGGGCAGCCGAAGGCTGCTCTCTGCAACCTCACCACAGAGCTGATTTTGACAGGTCCGACCTG
The DNA here is from genome assembly GCA_023846285.1 of Phrynocephalus versicolor. NCBI lineage: Eukaryota > Metazoa > Chordata > Lepidosauria > Squamata > Agamidae > Phrynocephalus > Phrynocephalus versicolor. The sequence continues at coordinate 28,222 of JAHTLZ010004080.1, forward strand.
TCAAAATCAGCTGTCTGGCGGGACAGCAGAGAGCAGCCTTTGGCTGTCCTTGATTGAGGGGGTTGGGACAGCCTTTCCATGGGTATGCACTGAAAACCAATTAATCTGTCCGCCCCCCTTTTTTTTTTTTGCTTTCCTCCCAACTTCTGGAATGAATTAATTGATTCTCAATGGATTACAGTGGATTAATTGATTCTCAACCACCCAGAGTGACCTCGCTGCCAGATGGGCGGTATAAAAATCTAATAAATAAAACTAAATAAAATAAAACTCCTATGGGAAACTGCTGTTCAACTTCCGAATAATTCAACTTCCGAATGAGCATTCAGAATGGATTAATGTCGTAAGTCAAGTTACCACTATATATAGCAATAAAGAACACAATAAGACAATTTGACAAAAGAGAAGATATCAGAAGATGCCTTGGGCAAGTACATGAACTATGCAGAGTTAACAAAACTCGAAATGAATTCTAAGGAAATTGTTTTTTTTTTAAAAAAAAACCTGTTCATACAGGGCAGGTACACACTATAAAACCTCATAACATTAATGAGGAAATATCAGAAATCTGGTAGATAAATTGTGGCCCAAAAGGATCATTGGAGCATATATGGATTTCCTGTTCAAAGGTCCAATTATTCTGGCATGATGTAATACATTTGATAATTAAGTTTACATGGCAAGAGAAAGTTGAATGAATGAATGTGAATCAATCAATCAATCAATCAATTAATGTTTGGGCAAGAGAAGGTTGCGAGGTGATACAATACCTGTTTTCTAATAGTTCAATAGTCATGGGGAAGAGAGAGCAATTTTTTTTCTGCAACCCCAGGGGGCACAGTTTGTGGCAGGGAGTTCCACAGACTAACAACACACTGGGTTAAAAAAAATCTTTTGTCTGTTCTCACTCCCCCAACCCTCAATTTGAGTGGATGTCTCCTAATTCTTGTAATTTTGTGAAAAGGAGAAGAGTGTCCCTCTATCTGCTTTACTCATGCCCTGCATAATTTTTTATGTCTCAATGCTATCCCCCCTCAGGCACCTTTTTTCCAGACTAAAGAGGCCCAAATGTTTTAGCCTTTCCTCATAAGGGAGGTGCCCCAGCCCAGTAATCATTTTAGTCGCTCCCCTTTGGACCTTTTCCAGTTCCTCAAGGTCTTTTTTGAGATGCGGTGACCAGAGCTGTATGCAATACTCCAGGTGCGGTCTTCCTATTGTTTTGTACAATGGCATCATCACTTCCTCAGAGTTACATTTGGCATCTAAATCCATGAAAGCTGACAAGAATCTTTCTATAGGATCCATATAAAGGGGACAGAACAATAAATATTGCATTGTATCTTCCATTGCATTGTATCTTCTGTTAATAGCCATAACAGAAACCTGGTAGAATGAGGAGAACCAGTGGGATACAGCAATCCCAGGCTATAAACTCTATAGAAGGGATAGAGAGGGGCGGGTTGGAGGAGGAGTGGCCATCTATGTCAAAGAAGGGGTAAAATCCAGCAGAATGGAGATTGACAGAGGGTCTGACTCCACCATAGAATCACTGTGGGTTAAACTACCAGGTCCAAGGAGTGATGTGATAGTTGGAGTGTTCCATCGTCCACCAGATCAAAAACTTGAGGGGGACCTTGAAATGAGGAGAGAAATCATGGAGGTGGCTAAGAGGGATAGGATAGTAATCATGGGGGACTTCAATTTTCCCCACATTGACTGGGCCAATGCGAGCTCCGGGCAAGAAAGAGAAACTGGGTTTCTCGACTTGCTGAATGACTGTGCCTTAGAGCAACTTGTCATGGAGCCCACCCGAGAACAGGCAACTCTGGATCTAATACTGTGCAATACTCAGGACCTGGTCAGGGATGTGAATGTCACTGAGCCTCTGGGGAACAGTGACCATGCTGCAATTTCCTTTGCCATGCATGTCGGAGGAAGAGTGTCAACCAAATCAGACATAAAAACCCTTGATTTTCGAAGGGCAAACTTCCCTCAGATGAGGAAACTAGTTAGAGAGAAATTGAAGGGGAAGGTTAGAAGAATCCAATCTCTTCAGAGTGCATGGAGCCTCTTTAAAACAACAATAATAGAGGCCCAGCACAAGTGCATACCACAAAGAAAGAAGAGCTCATTTAAGTCCAAGAGGACACCAGCATGGTTAACGAGTGGAGTTAGAGAGGCTCTAAAGCACAAGGAGAGGTCTTTCTGTAAATGGAAATCCTCCCCAAATGAGGAAAATAAAAAGGAACACAAACTCTGGCAAAAGAAATGTAAGAAGATGATAAGGGAGGCAAAGAAAGATTTTGAGGAACGCATGGCTAGCAATATAAAGGGTAATAATAAAAGCTTCTTTAAATATGTTAGAAGTAGAAAACCTGCCAGAGAACCAGTTGGCCCTCTGGATGGTGAGGGAGGAAAAGGGGAGGTTAAGGAGGGCTTGGACATTGCAGAGAAATTGAATGAGTTCTTTGCGTCTGTCTTCACGACAGAGGACCTTGAGCGGATTCCGCTGCCTGAGCCGCCCCTCTTGACTAAAGAATTAAGTCAAATACAGGTTAAAAGAGAGGAGGTTTTAGGACTAATTGATAAATTGAGGATTAACAAGTCACCGGGCCCAGATGGCATCCACCCAAGGGTTATTAGGGAACTGAGAAATGAAATTGCAGATCTCTTAACGGTTATATGCAACTTGTCTCTTAAAACGGCCACAGTGCCGGAGGACTGGAGGATAGCAGATGTCACACCAATTTTTAAAAAAGGAAGGAGGGGGGACCCAGGAAACTACAGGGCAGTTAGCCTTACATCTGTCCCAGGGAAGATGGTGGAAAGCCTCATCCAAGAGAAAATCTTAAAACACATAAAAGAACAAACCTTGCTGAGAGAAAATCAGCATGGCTTCTGTAAAGGTAAATCTTGTCTGACAAACCTTTTAGAATTTTTTGAAAAGGTCAACAGGCACACGGATTTGGGTGAACCGGTGGATATAGTCTATCTGGATTTTCAAAAGGCTTTTGACACAGTCCCTCACCAAAGGCTGCTGAGAAATGGATTGAGAACTGGTTGAGATCCCGGAAACAAAGAGTAGGTGTCAATGGGAAATTTTCACAATGGAGAGAGGTGAAAAGCGGTGTGCCTGAGGGATCTGTCCTGGGACCGGTGCTTTTCAATCTGTTCATAAATGACCTGGAGACAGGGATAAACAGTGAGGTGGCCAAGTTTGCAGATGATACAAAACTTTTCCGTGTGGTAAAAACCAGAGAAGATTGTGAAGAGCTCCAGAAGGATCTCTCCAAACTGGGGGAATGGGCTGAGAAATGGCAAATGTGTTTTAATGTAACCAAATGTAAAGTAATGCATATTGGGGCAAAAAATCCAAACTTCATCTATCAACTCATGGGCTCTGAGTTATCCGTGACGGATCAGGAAAGAGATCTTGGTGTGTTGGTGGACAGCTCCATGAAGGTGTCTCCCCAATGTGTGGCAGCGGTGAAGAAGGCCAATTCCATGCTAGGGATTATCAAAAAGGGTATTGAAAATAAAACAGTGAACATTATAATGCCTTTATAGAAAACAATAGTAAGGCCCCACCTGGAGTATTGTGTACAATTCTGGTCACCGCATCTCAAGAAAGACATAGTGGAACTGGAAAAGGTGCAGAAGAGAGCGACTAAAATGATTACTGGGCTGGGGCACCTCCCTTATGAAGAAAGGCTAAAACATTTGGGGCTCTTTAGTCTGGAAAAAAGGCATCTGAGGGGGGGATATGATTGAGACATACAAAATAATGCAGGGTATGAGTAAAGTGGATAGAGGATAGCTCTTCTCTCTCTCCCAAAATTCCAGAACTAGGGGACATACACTCAAATTGAGGGCTGGGAAAGTAAGAACTGACAAAAGAAAATATTTTTTCACCCAGTGCGTGGTAAGTCTATGGAACTCCCTGCCACAGGATGTGGTGATGGCATCTGGCCTGGATGCCTTCAAAAGGGGATTGGACAGATTCCTGGAGGAAAAGTCCATCACAGGTTACAAACCATGATGGAGATGTCTAATCTCCAGGCTTTAAACCAGGGTACTTCAAGGGCCAGATGCAGGGGAGTGGTATCAGGAAACAGATATCTTGTCTCATGCGCTCCCAAACGCATCTGGTGGAGCCGCTGTGAGATACAGGAAGCTGGACTAGATGGGCCTTTGGCCTGATCCAGCATGGCTCTTCTTATGTTCTTATGTTCTTATCTGATTACAGCAAAATTCACATTTATGTTCTATAAATGGAATTCCTCCTTCTGGGCCAGTTGGGACAATATTTTATTAGGTCTTGGAGCTTAACTGATTCCAACATCTGCCTAAAATTGACACCCATTTTGAGGGACTATTTAAGCCACCTTTCTCCTTATAAAACTTCTGGCATCTTACCATCTGTTAAAACCACCAGACAGCATTTGTTGAAATCGTTGAAAGATCACTCAAAGTGGGAGATGGTTTCCATCAGGTCTGTCATCAATTATTGGAGAGTGTCCATACGAGATCCCAACAGGTGTGATCGTAGAATCATAGAGTTGGAAGAGACCTCAAGGGCCATCCAGTCCAACCCCCTGCCATGCAGGAACCCCATCACAATATTTCCGACAGATGGCCATCCAGTCTCTGCTTAAAAACCTCCAAAGAAGGAGATTCCACCACCCTCCTTTGGGGCAGCATATATTCCACTGCCAAACAGCTCTCTAACTGTCATGAAGTTCTTCCTAATGTTCAACTGGAATCTGTTTTCCTGTCGTTTGCAGCCATTGCTCCGAGTCCTAGTCTCTGAGGCTATGGAAAACAAATCTGTTCCCTCTTCGATATGTCATCCTTTCAAATACAATGGACCCTTGTATAACAAACAGCTTGTATAACATAAAATCTGTACAACATAAAAAATTCCGGAGATAGGGGAGATTTGCTTAACATAATAGCCTATGGGGAAAATCCGTACAACATAAAAATGGGATTACTTCATTTTCAATGCATTCCTATGGGAATTTGTATAAAGGAAAATATGCTTAACATAATTTCATTTGGAACGAATTAATTCCTTTATATAAGGTACCACTGTACTTAAACTTAGCTATCATATCCACCCTCAGCCTTCTTTTTTGGAAGGCTAAACAGCCCCAGTTCCCTAAGCTGTTCCTCATAAGACATTTCCTCCAGACCTTCAACCATCCTGGTCGCCCTCCTCTACACCCGCTCGAGGCTGTCAACATCCTTTTTAAATTGAGGCACACAGAACTGGACACAGTACTCCAGGTGGGGTCTGAGCAGAGCAGAATAGAGTGGTACTTATCACTTCCCAGTGTTTCTCAACCTGTGGGTCCCCAGATGTTCCTGGACTACAACTCCCAAAAATCCCTTCCAGCACAGTGAGTGGTGGAGGCTTCTGGGAGTTGTAGTCCAGGAACAACTGGGGACCCACAGGTTGAGAAACACTGGTCTAAACGCGATGGTTCTGTTGATGCAACCAAGAATCGCACTGGCTTTCCTGGCCGCCGCATCACACTGTTGACTCATGTTCAGCTTGTGGTCCACCAAGACTCCCAGATCCCTTTCACAGGTGCTATTTTCCAGCCAAATGTCCCCCATCCTATATCTGTGCAATTCATTCTTTTTACCTAGATGTAGCACCCTACATTTCCCTCTGTTTAAATCCATTCTGTTAGCTTTGGCCCAGGACTCTAATCTGTCTAGGTCCTTTTGGATTTTCATCCTATCCTCTAGGGCAGGGGTCTGCAACCTTTAAGACATAAAGAGCCACTTGGACCCGTTTCCGACGGGGAAAAAAAACTGGGAGCCGCAAAACCATTGCGACATTTAAAACAAATATAACACTGCAAATACATTTTCCCCTCCCCTCGCTCCTGGCTTTTTGGGCGCTCGCAAGCAACACACTCCCTCGCACGCTCCTCGGATATGCTGCGCCCCGGTGCCGGGCTCGGGTGGGGTGGGAAGGAGCGCCGGTGGCTGCGGCTCCTCCGGGCACCCCCGAAGGGCTTCTGAGAAGGAAGCCAATGAAAGTTGCTTCTTCGGCACTTCGGGCGCCGGGAGAGCAAGCAAGCGGACGAGCCCGAGCCGCCTCCGCCTCCCCCCACCCCGCCACCCTGTCCCCGAGGGTTTCCATCGAGGTGCGCACCTGCCTCAAGTTCTCCCGCGTGCGCAACTGGGGCGGCTGCGTGTCCGCCAGCCTTGGGGAGGGCCGGGCTGGGGGGGGGGTGGGCGCGCAGGAGGCACATTCTGTGTGTTAGAATGGAGCGGAAGGCAGCTGCTGGCGGGCTTTCGGAGAGAGACAGAGAGAGAGCGAGAGCGAGCGAGACAAGCAGGCAGGTGCACAGGCGCTCCGCTCGGCTTGGCTCAGCTCAGCTTCTCGAGCCAGGTGGCGCGCCGTTGGCCTCCCCGGGCAGCCAGGGGCCCCTGAACAACTTGAGCCTGGCGCCCCCACCCCGCCGCTGAAACCGGCTGACTCCAGGAGGGAGCGGCTGGAAGTCTAATAAGAGAGACCCCTCCTCGGGCCGGGGGGCGGGCTCGAACTAGCTGTCACGCCGCGTCCCTCGACTGCCAAGTTGATCTCGCGCAGGAAAAAGAAAAGCCGACTTCTTCCGTTGCTTCTCGCCTCTCCGCCGCCGCTCCCCCCTCCCCGCTCCTGCCGCCACCAACCCCTTGCTTGTTGAGCCAGAACTGACAGTACCGGGCAAGGAAGCAGGGCGGCGGCAGCAGCAGGGGGGTGGGGAGAGAGAAGACTAGCCTTGGCCCCCTCCCCACGCCGCCTTTCTTGAGGTTCCCATTCCGCCCTCGCTGCCTTCTGCCCGGATCCTGCAGCCATGGTCTGACTCTCCCCCCCCCCACACACTCCATCTCTCCCTCCTCCTCCTCCTCCTCCTCTCGCCCCCACCCTCCATGGAGGAGGGAAGCGCAGCCCGAGTGCGTCGTGCCCACACTGCTTCCACTTTTTGGGGGGGGGCAGTTTTTAAAAATCTTCCAAAAAATAGTACAGGAGGGAGAGGAGGGGAATTTCTAATCTCTCTCTCTCTCTCTCTCTCTTTCGCGGACACACACACCGTGCGCGCCCGCTCCCCCGCGTTTTTGGAACTTCTTCCCGGCAAGTTAGTGCAAAGCCGTAGTTTTTTTTGGGGGGGGGGGCTGTAGCGAAGCAAAAGGAGAGAGAGAGAGAGAGAGAGATGCCAACTGCACATGTGCAATGCTTGGAAGGGGAAGGGGGGGAAGGAAGGAGGGTTTTCTCTTCCTCCACGTTGAACCGTCCCGTCTAAACGCTGCCCCCCACCACACACACACAACACACACACACACACATTGCTTCTTCCCCCTCCCACCAAACAACCAAGCAAGAAAGGAAGGGGAAGGGGGGAAGGAAGGAGGGTTTTCTCTTCCTCCACGTTGCACACACACAAAACACACACACACACAAAACACACACACACACAAAACACACACACACACACACACACACACACACACACACACACACACACACACACACACACACACACACACGTCGCTTCTTCCCCCTCCCACCAAACAACCAAGCAAGAAAGGAAGGGGAAGGAAGGAGGGTTTTCTCCTCCCGTCTTTTTTTCTCGGGGGGGGGGGGGAGGCAACAATCCAGATCTGGCAGGTTTTCTTGAAGTTAAAAAAAAGAAAGAAGGCTGCCTTTCGGCGGGCACTTTCCACCACGCCTCCCTCTCTCTCTCTCTTGCTCTGAAGAAGAGGGAGCGCGCTGAGAGTGTGGCCGCGCTTGGCTTCGCGCCCCTTGTGGGACGGGCTGTCCTCGCGAGATTCGGCGCCTTTGTATTGAAATTTCTGAACCCTCCCGGAGCCGCGGCAAATGTTCCAAAGAGCCGCATGCGGCTCCGGAGCCGCGGGTTGCAGACCCCCGCTCTAGGGAATTACCCACCCCTCCCCCAGTTTGGTATCATATGCAAATTTAATTAGCATGCACAGCTCCTGATTGGCCTGCACCAGGGAGAAGGAAAGGTGACGTTGGAGGTTTCTTCCTAGTTGGAGTTTAGCCCAGTTTAGTGCAAGCCCAGCACAAATGCCAGCTGGGCTTCTGTGTCTTGTTTCTGAAGCTGACCACTTCTGAAACAAAAAGCCCATGTCTAGTAAACAACACTGCTTCTCAGATTCTTTTGTTTGATGTTATGCATTGTGCAATTTTAATGGTTAGAAGAAAGCACCAGAGTTGAGCAGTGCATTTTACAGATGGCAAGAACACCCCTTGTTATATTTCAATGTTTGCGTTTATTTTCCATTCTGCAGGAAACCAAGACTGACTGAGAGACAAAATGGAAGATGCATTTTAACACACTAGAAAAAAAATATATATAAAATTGCTTAGAAGAATCCAAATTGCATACAGGAGATAATTTCAAATGTGTTCTTTGAGGCACATGACTTAAGCCCTTAAGATGCTGCTGCCGTTGTGTCACCCTTCTGCTCCATCTCTTCCAGGTGATAGAATGAGGCCCGCAATGTATCAGATGTTTTTTGCTCATGGTGGAGGAGAAGCATCAGACATGGCGCCTGGTCAGGTAAGGAGAAGTTTTAGTCAGGAGATTGTTGGACAGTAACTGGACACTTGAAACCAGGTAGAAGGAGCTAAGTAGAAGCAGCAGCCCCACATATTTTATTTTGCTTCTTTCCTCTCTAGTCCCTTGTGAGCCTTGTGAGAAACAAGAAATTTCTTTGTCCTTCAAGGTTGCAGTGATGTTTGAAGACGTGGCTGTGCATTTTACGGCGGAAGAGTGGGCTTTGCTGGATCATGACCACAGAGCTTTACATAGAGACGTCATGGATGAGATCTGCTGGATGTTCGACTCACTTGGTGAGCCTTCATTTTCACCTGGTTGGCAGAGAGAGAGAGAGAGAGAGAGAGAGAGAGAGAGAGAGAGAGATAGGTCTGGCCTGCCACACATTATCTACTTTTCATAGTTTCATAGAATCATAGAGTTGGAAGAGACTCTCAAGGGCCATCTAGCCCAACCCCCTGCCATGCAAGAACCCCTTCACAATATTTCTGACAGATGGCCATCCAGCCTCTGCTTAAAAACCTCCAAAGAGGGAGACTCCACCACCCTCCCTGGCAGCATATTCCACTGCCGAACAGCTCTGTCATGAAGTTCTTTCTGATGTTCAGATGGAGTCTCTTTTCCTATAGTTTGAAACCATTTCCCTGTGTCCTAGTCTTTGAGGCCATGGAAAACAAACCAGGTTTCTTCTATATGACATCCTTTCAAATATTAATCATATCTATCATCTCCCCTCTCAGCCTTCTTTTTGTAAGGCTAAACATTCCCAGTTCCCTAAGCCGTTCCTCATAAGACATTTCCTTCAGACCCTCAATCATCCTGGTCGCCCTCCTCTGCATCTGCTCGAGGTTGTCAACATCCTTTTTAAATGGAGGTGCACAGAACTGGACACAGTACTCCAGGTGGGGTCTGACCAGAGCAGAATAGAGTGGTACTATCACTTCCCTTGATCTAGACACGATCCTTCTGTTGATGCAACCAATAGTTGCATTGGATTTCCTGGCCGCCACATCACACTGCTGACTCATGTTCAATTTGTGGTCCACTAAGACTCCCAAATCTCTTTCACAGGTACTATTTTCCAGCCAGGTATGTCCATCCTATATCTGTGCAATTCATTCTTTTTACCTAGATGCAGCACCCTACATTTCCCTCTGTTGAAATCCATTCCGTTAGCTTTGGCCCAGCAGTCTAATCTGTCAAGGCCCTTTTGGATTTTCATCCTATCTTCTAGGGAATTAGTAACCCCATCCAATTTGTTGTCGTGTGCAAATTTGATCAGCCTATTCTCTATTCCTTCCTCCAAATCATTAATAAAGATATTAAATAGCACTGAAACCAAAACAGAACCCTGGGGCATCCTACTGGTCATGTCTCTACAAGCTGAAGAGAAGCCATTGCCATTAATGATCACCCTTTGGGTGTGATTAGTCAACCAACTACAAATCCATCTAAGAGTGGCACTATCTATCCCACCTTCTACTAACTTCTTTGCAGGTATACCATGGGGAACCTTATCACATCTAGATAAGCAATAGCCACTGTGTTCCCCTCATCCACCAGGGCTGTAATTCTATCAAAGAAAGAGATCAAATTGGTCTGGCATGATGTGTTGACTTCTTGTAATGACAGCATTGCTAATTAAATAATTACAGACTGTCTGCTTAATATTTTGTTCTGGGATCTTGCCAGAAATTGAAGTCAAGCTGACTGAGCGGTAATTATTTGGGTCCTTTCTCTCCCCCATCCTTTTTGAAGATAGGGACAACATTCGCCCTCCTCCAATCGATGGGGGCATCCCCTGTTCTCCAGGACTTCTCAAAGATTATTGCCAATGGTTCTGAAATTACTTCCGCCAGTTCTTTTAATATCCTTGGGTACAATTCATCTGGCCCAGGAGACTTTAAATCATTTAATGTTTTCCAGGTGTTCCTGTACTACCTCTCTACCTATTCTATGTTGCAATTCCTGTCATTAACTCATCTAATCTTTGTGCCAAGGGCTACTCTTTTTTCCTTTTTGGAGAAAACTGAGGCATGAAGGTGTTGAGTAGTTCTGCCTTTTATTGCTACCTCTGTGGGAGTTTCCTTGGCTGAGCAGGAATGTGACACCAGATCTTTTGAATCTGCACCAACTGAAGCCTAGTATCCAGATTAAGGAAACTAATAGCACCACTAGAGACAGCTTTGAGGGCAGCATCGAAAGATGCTGTAGATTCAAGAGATCTGGTGTCACATGGGGACTTTATTCCTTTTGTTTTGCTGTTTGTTAAGAACATAAGAACATAAGAAGAGCCCTGCTGGATCAGGCCAAAGGCCCATCTAGTCCAGCTACCTGTATCTCACAGTGGCCCCATCAGATGCACCTGGGAGGGCACAAGACTAGATATCTGTCTCCTGATACCATTCCTTTGCATCTCACCCTCAAATTACCCTGGTTTGTGGCTGCTCTATCATACAGTTGACTCCTTTTTGTTATGTGGTTTAATAAACCCACTTGGTCCATTTCAAATGTACTTCTCCCAAGCCAACTCTCTGCCATCTTGGCATTTGTCCAAATTGTTTTTTAAAAGCTGGTTACTGAACGTTGACTTTCTCCCCTTTTGTAACTTGTGTTTCTTTTAGCCCAAGTTATCTACTTAATAATTCTCTGATATAACTGTAAAACTAATCTGAAAAGTTATTATTCTGAAAAAAAATATGAAACCTTCATCTGGTTGTAAATAGTAAGATTAAAACAGTTCCAGCAAAAATGAGTCTGTATAGGAAAAACGTGATTTAAATTGAGCCTTACTGACTAGTGATTTAAATCAAATCCACCCTGATGACTGGATAGCAATTTGATCTAGAACACTTTTTGCTACCATTCTCCTTGTAATTATCTTTTCCCTCTTGTTTTCTCAATATGTTGAAATTTGCTCACTGTTTCCCAAGAACTTTCAAAGATAACAGACAGAAGAGCTGAGATTACTTCTGCAAATTCCTTTAGTATCCTTGGATTCAACTCATTTTTTTAAAGGGAATTTGAATCAGCTAGGTATTTCCATACTGCTTCTAAACAGCAATGACAGTGGTTTTGTATTTGGATGAGAAGCAGTGAATGGATTAAAAAGGGAGGCAGGTTCCACAATTTTCCTTTCCTTGGTGTCTGTGATTGGTAGTGAGTAGAGATGGGCATTTCATTTCAGAAGTGGTTGGCTTCCAAAATGCAACGCGGGAGCCCAGCTGGCTTTCTGAACTGAAGGGACACAATCAACCAATCCCTTACCTTGCGCTGGGCTCGTGTGGGGCTAACCTCCAATGAGGTAGAAGCCTCTGGTGTCATCTTTCCCTCTCCCTAGCGCTGGCCAATCAGGAGCTGTGCAGGGAAATGCATCATCCCGCCTCCCTGTTTGATTAGCCAGCACCAGGGAGAAGGAAAGATGACATTGGAGGCTTCTTCCTCTTTGGAGTTTAGCGCAGTGCAAGCCCAGCACAAGGTAAGGGATTGGTTGATTGTGTTCCTCCGGTTCTGAAACCAGTTGGAGTCTCGCCTTGTGTAATCTTCAGGCTTAAAGCCGGGGTACTTCGAGGACCAGATGCAGGAGAGTGGTATCAGGAGACAGATATCTAGGCTTGTGCGCTCCCGGACACATTTGGTGGGGCCACTGTGAGATACAGGAAGCTGGACTAGATGGGCCTTTGGCCTGATCCAGCATGGCTCTTCTTATGTTCATATGTTCTTGTGTTTTGGAAGCTAACTACTTCCGAAACAAAAAGCCCACCTCTAGTAGTGGGTATAAGACGGGATCCTGTACATTGGTTCTTAACCTGTGGGTCCCCAGATGATCCTGGACTGCACTTCCCAGAAGCCTCTACCACATGCTGTGCTAGAAGGGATTTCTGGGAGTTGCAGGCCAGGAACATCTGGGGAGCCACAGGTTAAGAACCACTGCTATAGAATGTCTTGACAGCTGAAAACATGGTGTTTCTTTTCTTTTTCTCAAGTAGATGGAGAGCAGAATTATATGGAGGCATCTGTGATATACGTGGGAAAAAACGAACAGAAACTAGAAAGAGAGAAGATTGGAAACCAAAGTATACTCAAAGGGCACAACGGATACCAACCTACAAATGGAGAGAAAAAATCATCTGCTTGTCCAGTTATAAATGTATCTGAAGTTGTGACTCTTCAAGAAGATGACAAAGGAAGAGGAACAGGGACTAGTTACATTTGTATGGAAATATTCAACACACCCTTAAGTATGAAAAAGCATTGCGGAATTCACACATGGGAAAACCAGTGTGAATGTCTAGAACAGACATGTTCAAACTTCAGCCCTTCTGATGTTTTGGACCACAACTCTCAGAATTCTAAGCTTACATTGCCAGTGACAAAGGACTGTGGGAATTGTGGTCCAAAACATCTGGAGGGCCGAAGTTTGGACATGCTGGATCTAGAAAGTGGAAGCAACATCAGAAGCAATGGAGAACTTACTGAATATCAGACAATCCTTGCAGGGGATGAATATGTTGACTATGGGAAGATCTTCGATCAGAGTAGTCAACTTATATCACATCAAAGAATTCACACGGGGGAGAAACCGTATATGTGCATGGAATGTGGAAAGAGCTTTAGCCAGAGTGGTAAACTTAGTTCACATAAAAGAATTCACACAGGGGAGAAACCATATGAATGCATGATATGCGGGAAGACTTTCAGAAATAGTAGCAATCTTGTGTCACATCAAAGAACACATACAGGGGAGAAACCCTACACATGCAAGGAATGTGGGAAGGGTTTCAGTCAGCGTGGTAAACTTAGTTCACATAAAAGAATTCACACAGGAGAAAAACCATATACATGTATGGAATGTGGGAGGACCTTCAATCAGAGTAGTCATCTTACGTCACATCAAAGAACTCACACAGGAGAAAAACCATATCCATGCATGGAATGTGGAAAGAGCTTCAGTCAGAGTAGTAATCTTGTAACACATCAAAGAACTCATACAGGGGAGAAACCATATATGTGCATGGAATGTGGAAAGAGCTTTAGTCAGAATTGTAAACTTAGTTCACATCTGAGAACTCATACAGGAGAAAAACCATATGAATGCATGGAATGTGGGAAGACCTTCATTGACAGTGGATCGTGTACTAAACATCAAAGAATCCACACAGGAGAGAAACCATATAAATGCATGGAATGTGGAAAAAGATTTGGTAGGAGTGGGCATCTACATTTTCATCAAAGGACCCACACTGGAGAGAAGCCATATCAATGTATGGAATGTGGGAAAAACTTTAGTCGAAATGGAGATCTAAAGTCACATCAAAGAACCCACACAAAGGAGAAACCTTCCACAGTAATACCTTGGTTTACGAGCATCATCCATTCCAGCAACATGCTTGTAAACCAAAACATTCTTATATCAAAGCAAATTTCCCCAGAAGAAATAATGGAAACTCAATTGATTCATTCTGAGACTCCATTGACCACATACTGTACACACAAACTGTCAAAAGTCACAGAGGAAGTTAGCTAGAAGTCTAATTCCATACTATGGTTTAGGTACCTGGCAGTGGAATCTGCTGTCATTGGGACTAATAACTCGATTTTACTCTGTGACAATAATAAAATGCAGTTTGTAGCTCTATAAGTTGATTAGCTGCTCCATGCCTAGAAACAGTTTGAAACATAAGAAAATATGATAAAAACATATTAAATACAATAGAAATACTGTATAAAGAAAAAAACAAAGCCCTAACCTGCACTCCCCCTTTGAAAATTTTCCTGGCTGGTGCAAGGGAGACCTCTATTCCAACCCCCTCTGCTTTGGAGGCTGTCTGAGATCGAACAGCCCCAGTCATTCACAATCCAGCAGGGAGAATGAGAGAGAGCCACCATTGGCTCACTTGTGATCATGTTGCCTGCTCTAGTCCTTGTATTGCAAGGCATTGCTTGCTGATCAAGGCAAAATTTAGAAGAAAATGTCTTACAAAACGCTCTTAAACCAAGGTGTTCTTAAACCCAGGTATTGCTGTAAATGTATTGAATGTGAAAAGAGCTTCAGTGACTGACGGATCATATACTAAACATCAAAGATCTCACATTAGCGACAAGCCATATAAGTGCATGCAATGTGGAAAAGGCTTCAGTTGGAAATGACATTTACATCAAAAGATCCACACGGGGAAAAACATGTATGTGCATGGAATGCGTGAAAAGCTTGTATGTCAATGGCTCATGTACTAAACATCAAAGGATTCACACAGGGCTGAAACCATACAAATGTATGGATTGTGGAAAAAACTTGAGTTGGAATAATACACTGATATCACATGAAACAACCCACATGCAATGGAAAAAAACACAGAAAGTATCCATTGCAGAATGCATTTCAAAGTGGTGAAACATACTAAACATCAAAGAACCCTCTTTAAAAGGTTAAATACTCTGTCTTATATGAGGCTGGGTTAAGGTCACAGGTTGAAATTTGATGAAGTATTTCTTCTAAAAGAACTTCCTCCCTTAGCAGGTAATTCTGAGGTTGCGTTATTGATTATGTGCTGCC
This sequence comes from Phrynocephalus versicolor, assembly GCA_023846285.1. NCBI lineage: Eukaryota > Metazoa > Chordata > Lepidosauria > Squamata > Agamidae > Phrynocephalus > Phrynocephalus versicolor. The sequence goes on from JAHTLZ010004080.1 coordinate 43,357, forward strand.
CTGGGATCTACTGAATGTAGTACAGGGTAGAAATATTTGAAGAAGAAATAAAATTGTGTCATTTCCCCCTCTTTCTTGCTGGTGTTTTATCTCTCTCCTTTGGTGAGATGGAGGTAGCTACCTTATGCCACCTTTGGTTTCAACCTGCCAAATTTAAAAGAAGGTCATGAAATTAGAATCATAAAGCTGGAAAATATTTTTATTTATTTATTTATAATTTTTTTATACCGGCTGTCATCCCAAGGCAACTCCAGGTGGTTAACAGCAACAATAAAAACAAATATCAGATACACAAAACAATAAAACCGGCAAAAGAGATGGAATACTTCAGGGGCCATCCAATCCAACCACCTGCCATATAGGAACCCCCATCACAGTACTCCAGCCTTTGCTTAAAAACCTCCAAAGAAGGAGATTCCACCACCTTCTCTGGCAGCATATTCCACTGCTGGACAGCTCTAACCATCAAGATGTTCCTTCTAATGTTTAAATTGAATCATTTCCTGTAGTTTGAAACCATGGCCTCGGGTCCTAGTATCTGAAGCCATGGAAAACAAACCTCTTTGATATGATATCCTTTCAAATGTTTAAACATAGCTATCATATCCCCTTTCAGTCTTCTTTTTGTAAGACGAAACATTCCCAGCTCCCTATGCCGCTCCTCATAAGACAATTCTTCCAGACGCTCAATCATCTTGGTCGCCCTCCTCTGGACCTGCTTGAGGTTGTCAACATCCTCTTTAAATTGAGGCGCACAGAACTGGACATAGTACTCCAGGTGGGGTCTGACCAGAGCAGAATTAGAAGGGTACTATCACTTCCATTGATCTAGTAGACACTGCTTAAGTTGATGCAACCAAGAATCACATTGTGGGACACTTGTCAGGTGTGGAGGAGACAGAACAGCTACTGGAAGGAAGTGAAGATAGAAGGGGAAGGAATAAGAAAAAGAGTGGGAAAAGAGAAGCCAGTGATTAGACCAGAGACCAGAGAGGAAAGGGAACATAAGGAGGTGCCAGAGGCTGGGAGGCAGTAGATAAAGGGAAATCTAGAATATTGCCATCAGACTGGGAATGGGTCTGGATGGAATACTCTTGGATCTACAAATGGGAGAGACTGATGATGTCCAGAGAATAGGCTGATAGATGGAGAATTGGAGAAAGAGAGTGGGGAGGGGGGGAGCCTTATACTGGGGTGGGAGAAACTTGGGAGTGGAAGAGAAAGATCAGGGAGGAACAGTCCCAGGAGAAGAGAGTACCAAAGGTAATGGGCACAAGAGAAAGAGCGATGAGGCGAACGATGGACAGCAGCAAGGCTGCTGGATCAGGCCAAAGGCCCATCTAGTCCAGCTTCCTGTATCTCCCAGTGGCCCCACCAGATGCATTTGGGAGCCCATGAGACTAGATATCTGTCTCCTGATCCCACTCCCCTGCATCTGGCCCTTGAAGTACCCTGGTTTTAAGCCTGGAGATGACACATCTCCACCATGGTGTGGGTGGACGGGAAAATGAGTAACCTGGTCACCAGGGGGAGGAGGGGCAATGTGTAGGCTGCTTAACTTAGGGGAGAGATGGCTGCTATCACAGAGAGGCTGAAAACATTTACATCAAATGTACAACTCAGATTTACTGTAAAAGAAGGGAAATTTGGTGGGGGAGGGTTTACAGCCCACCTCTTGCAACAGAAGGAAAATTGAGAATCTTAATAAGGCCCCATTCACACAGACAACTGAATTTTTCTTGGGAGTCACTTTGTAGCTGGCAGAAGCAGGGATGAATCTGGGAACATAAGGATTTCACACTGACACAGCAAGAAATGAAGAACAGGCCACCTCACGCCCCTCTTTGTGTCCCCTCGGACTTTCGACAGGCGTCCAGCAAGGTTTGTCCATGCCAGCTGCCACCAAATGCTCTTTGTGTTGGCTGCTTTGGGAGAAGGATCGTCTGCCAGCCTTTCCTACCCACCCGCCGGCACCCCCACCACTGCCCACCTCAGGTGCGCCACTCCCACTTCTGATTTATTTATTTATTTATTTATTGGATTTTTATACCGCCCACCTGGCAGCGAGGTCACTGGGCGGTTTACAACAATTAACAAATTCAAACAATTCATATGACAAAACCATAAAATAGTAACGCAATAAAATAAAAATAAAATTAAAATTAATATTAAAGTGACATAAAACAATGCATTATTATTGGCAGGCTAATTCCTGTTTGACCCAGATCTCTGACTACCTTCGTTGCTCTGTGTTCTCCTTCCCCTCTTTATTGAATGGTTTTATGAATGAAGCAAGGGCCTGGTGGGTTGTAGAGTAGAATAAACTGCCGGAAGGGCAAATAATTAAGACACGCAGCCCCATTCTCTTCTTGCAAAAGAAAAAAAAAGCAAAGGCCAAAGGAGCTCCTTTCTGCCTGGGTGGCTGACACAAAGAGAGCATACAGGATACCGCATCAGGGGCGTATCTAGGGGGGGCAGAAGGGTACATCTGCTCCAGGCGCAGCAATCTGGGGGCACCTGAAGGGGGAGCAGGAGGGAGAAGCCTCCCAGCAGTCCTCCTTTCCCTAAGGTTTTGTGACGGCACCCCCTCCGCCGTTTGCGCGGCGAAACAGGCAGGCAGGAGCATGGTGGTCATGGCACCCTCCTCCTCCTCTTCCTCGCCTTGGTGGGAGAGGTGTAAGGCGCGCGCACTACTGCACGCACGCACACATACACACATGTGCCTGTCCGGCCGTGTGTGCACGCACACGCACCCACCCCACGCCCGCAGGGTTCAGCCCCCATTGCTGGGTAGGTGCGACGTGGGGTGGTGGTGGGCAGGAAGGGCACAAAACCAAACTTTGTCCCCAGGCGTTCCAAATCCTGGCTGCGCCTCTGTACGGCATTCCATCCATTGCACCAACAAAAAGGAGCACCTTGTCAGTCCTCATATCTAGATTCCCCCGATCAAGTTATTTTAGCAAGGGCATGACGATCAAATTGTAAGTGAGGAGCCAATATAGCTGAAACTGAAGGAACTATAGCTCTTTAAATGTGCAGTATTTTTTGAACCCCAAACAAACCACCCACAAAGATGGGTTAGAGAGATCATCTCTGAAATCGCTCAAGTTGACAAATTCACCAAAACAGAGCATGTAAGCCACCTGTGGGTCCCCAGATGTTCCTGGACTGCAAACCCCTTCCAGCACAGCGAACGGTGGAGGCTTCTGGGAGTGGCAGTCCAGGAACTTCTGAGGGCCCACAGGTTGAGAACCACTGATGCAAGCTAACATCTGGCAAATTAAAATCACCTTCTAATAATGGCTGCTGTGGGTTTTTTTCTTAAAGTCACCAGCTGTTGTGTTCGGGCTATTCCCAAACTTCCTTGTATCAGAATAACTTAGCCAATAATTTCTGAGATAATCAGAGATCCACTTTTTCATTGATTTATTACAGTTCCCTACTGAAACAGAAGGAAATAATCAGTCCCAAGAAAGGCAGGGTGGAAAGTTAAGTACAAAAAGCATGAAACGAATTTGCATCCTTCACCAATCAACAACATTCTTTAGCAAAGTTGTAACTCTCTTGCCATCCTCCCAACCCCCCTCCTATGTCTTTGAGCTGTTTACATAGACATTTCTTTCACTCTCGTGGAGGCACAGATATTCCAGCCAAGTTTAAACAGTTCACAAAGCACAGTGGGGCACAGATACAAAGCATACATAAAATCAACATGGCATCAGTTTGGTTCATTTGATTCAGTTGGCTTTATGTTAACTCCTGCCGCTACAGAGCGAGGTGGAGCATGGTTGTAAATAAACGCCTGAAACATTTTGCTGATCTTTTAAAAATATACTTGGGGAATAAAGGAGAAATGCCACAAAACACATATGTTGTGGCTATATTTTTATCTTAAGTGCTTACCCAAATACAAACAACATAGGATCGATGTCCATCTTTCTAGTTCATAGTAAATTTCACTAGTCAGCTTATTTAAATTCAATTTAATCATTTGAGAGATATCTTTTGGGACCAAGATGCCTAATATATTAACACATCTGGATGCTCAGTCCCCTGCACACACAGTGTGTGTGTGTGTGTGTGTGTGTGTTATATGTGCAGTGGACCCTTGTATAACAAACTGTTTGTATAACATAAAATCTGAACAACATAAAAAGTTCTGGATATAGGGGAAGTTTGCTTAACAGAATCGCCTATGGAGCGAATCCGTACAACATAAAAATGGTCGTGATTAGGGATTACTCTGTTTTCAATGCATTCCAATGGGAAATTTGTATAAAAGAAAATTTGTTTAACAGAATTTCATTTGGAACGAATTAATCCCTTTATACAAGGTACCACTTATATATGTAAGACACACACAAACACACACACAAACACAGTGGTACCTTGTATGAAGGAATTAATTAAGGAATTAATTAGTTCCAAATGAAATTCTGTTAAGCAATTTTTCCTTTATACAAATTTTCCATAGGAATATATATAAGCAGCCAAAATTGCTTTTTGTGTTACACCTCAACTGCCTCAGAATCAAAATTCCATCTAAGTAACTGCCAAAACCAACTGCCACTCATTTCTCCAACCCCTTCATTCTTACCAGCCAATCAGCACCTAGCAGCATCCACAAGTATTCCAACAACCATCTGTCAATCATCTCAGCACTTTCCCCGTATATGTCATCTCAACCAGAAGACATCTATATATACATCAGCACCCTTGTAAACTCTCTTTCACACCCACACACATCTCTCTATACAGTATATAATAACTACAGTGGTACCTTGTATAAAGGAATTAATTCATTCCAAATGAAATTATGTTAAGCAAATTTTCCTTTATACAATTTTCCCATAGGAATGCATTGAAAACAGAGTGATCCCATTTTTATGTTGTACAGATTAGCCCCATAGGCGATTCTGTTAAGCAAATTTCCCCTATCTCCGGAATGTTTTAAGTTGTATAGATTTTATGTTATACAAACTGTTTGTTATACAAGGGTCCACTGTATTAATATACAGTATAGAGCAGTGGTGGCGAACCTTTGGCACTCCAGATGTTTTGGACCAAACCTCCCAGAATCCCAAGCCTATCTTGCCAGTGGCAAAGGATTGTGGGAATTGTGGTCCAAAACATCACGAGTAGCGAAGGTTCGCCACCACTGGTATAGAGGAAGCTTTGGAACCCTGGAATGCTTCTTCTTCCATCAGGCTGGCCATTACAAAACTGACAGGGGAAGCAGGGGCAGGGGAAACATAAAACCTGCCCAGATAATCCTGTCCAGATGTGCAAGCCAGGCTGTATCGTTTCAGCAATATGGAGTTGGAATCCCCATAGGTTCAGCTGGAGAGAGCTGCTTTCACTTGGAGCAATGCAGATTTCATGAACTTTTCTCATTTTGTAACATAAAGGGCAGAGAGTTGCTCAGTAGTAAAACTGCTGGTTTGCATTGCCATTGACCCAGAAAATCGGCAGGCTTCTTGTGCTTTGGGGAGAGCCAATGACACTTTTAGAGGACTGGCTTCTGCCTTTCTTCAGGGTTCACTTTCTGCTTTGCTCTAGACCAGGGGTCCTCAAACAAGGACCCGGGGGCCAGATGCAGCCCCCAGGGTCCTGAATCCGGCCCCTGGGACCAATTGCAGACCCCCCTCCCACCTACCCCCTGCTTCGTGAGCAAGTCAGCCTCTGCAGCTGCTTCTATTGCTGAGACAGTTCAAAGCGGTGGGCTATGTTGCTTCCTCCACTCCCCCCACCCCCCACCCAGATGATCAGCACGATGGCTAGTGGGGCATTCAAAGTGGGAGGGCCGCGGCAAGGTCCCCCACTCGCCTCACACGCTGCCCAGATGGTCAGGGAACCGGCTGCAGCCAAGTGGGGCAATTTAAAATAGGAGGTCTGCGGCAAGGCTTCCCACTCTCTCCATGGCCTCAAGGCCCTGCTCCTGCTCCTCCTCCACCCCGCCAGCCTGCTTTCCTTGTGTGCGTGCCACCTGTGTTATTGTGGTTGTGAGGAAGGAAGGGGCCAGGTGGAGGCAGCGCCAGCCTTCCGAGCCAGAGCAGCCACTGCAGTGGACTGCTGGAGGGATAGACAGCAGATGACAGAGGAGGAAATGGAGCTACTTCCCGCCCACCCAGCCCCCTCTGAGCTGCTGCCTCGCTTAGTGGAATGAGGGATGGGAGGAGGAAGCCCAGCTATGGCTGGAGGCTGAGGCTGCCGCCGCCACCACCAGGTTAAAGACCAATGAGGAGCAGGTGGCGGAGAAAGTAGAGAAGGAAAGGGAAGTCCAATGGTCGCCCGGGCCTGGTTCCTGGCGAGGCTGCATTTGTCCCCGGCTGGTGAGCCAACAGAGCACTGCAGCCTGGCTGGGCTTGGCCAGTAAGTGGGCTGCGGGTGGCTTTGGGCAGGCCTTTCTGCCTCCCCTCCCTCCTTCCCAGGCCTTGCTCCCGGCCTCCCTCCCTTGCAGCAGACCAAGTCAGGCTGGGCCGGGCCAGGCCAAGAGAGGAGGCAGCTTTCTCTCTGGGGCGCAGTGAGGGTGTGATGGCCATGGCACATGGCTGGATCCACGTGCAGTGGCGCCCTTGCCGCGGCTGCTGCCCCTCATCTTGAGTGGCCACCTAGAAGGTGATGAGGGGCCTGAGTTTGCCTAGGCTGCCATCTCCTTCCCAACACAATGTAAGGAAGGAAGGAAGGAAGGAAGGAAGGAAGGAAGGAGAGCTGCTCCAGCCACTGCTACTGTAGGAGGAGAAGGAGGAAGAGCCACAGCAGAGGGATCCCAGCAGCAGCACCTCAGGGCAGCAATCCGGAGCAGGAGTCATTGCTGGGGTCCCGGAGTTGATTGTGGGTTGATTGTGTGTGTGGGGGGGGGGAGGGGGCTCTGCCCTTTTACTCGTCCCTCCCTTTTTTTCTGTCAGCCCTTTTGGGGGGGGGCTGCGGTCCGGCCCCCAGTGGTGTCTGGGTGGTGGTAGACTGACCCGCTGTTTGAAGACTTTGAGGAACCCTGGTCTAGAGGAAGGACGCACAAAACAATTTTGCCATAAATTATAAAACAGACAAAACCAGAATGAGGAAAAAAGTGTTTTATGTTCAGAAACACCAAGAGGAAAATTCAAAACCCAAGGTAGAAAGAAACTCAGAAGCTGGGAAGGATGGAAAATACAGAGTTACCTATAGCTGACGTGGTTCACTGTTATTTAATCAACCCAGACATTAGATTACTAGCAAAATTTGGAGAACCAATAACCATAAATGGGAAAGCTTATATGGGATTGATAGATACAGGATCCAGTGTAACTCTCGTACATCCTGAGATATTGAAGACTGACGATAGCCTAACAGGGGGAAAAAATAATAGTAAAAGGAATTGGAGCTCCGAAAGTGGAATTACCCATGGCAAAAGTTCGAATGGAGATCAGAAATTGGGAAGGAACATGGGATGTGGGAGTCTCGGATCAAATTCCTGGTGCATGTTTGGTTGGGCTAGATATCCCGGAGCACGTACAGAGTGTTTTTTGCAGTGACAAGGGCTCAGATGGTCCAAAAATCTAAAAACAGTGAAAATATGGATAAAATCTCCTCAAAAGATATCGAAAGGGAGAGGAAGCAGGCAGTAGAGACAGTAATATGCAACTTGTCTCTTAAAATGGCCAAAGTGCCAGAGGACTGGAGGATAGTGGCTGTCACACCAATGTTTAAAAAAAGGAAGGAGGGGAGACCCGGGAAACTACAGGCCGGCTAGCCTTACATCTGTCCCAGTGAAGATAGTGGAAAGCCTCATCCAAGAGAAAATCTTAAAACACATAGAAGAACAAAACTTGCTGAGGGAAAATCAGCATGGCTTCTGTAAGGGAAAGTCTTGCCTGACAAACCTTTTAGAATTTTTTGAAAAGGTTAACAGGCATGTGGATTTGGTGAACCGGTGGATATTGTCTATCTGGATTTTCAGAAGGCTTTTGACACAGTCCCTCACCAAAGGCTGCTGAGAACATTGCATAGTCAGGGGATAAGAGGACAAGTCTTCTCATGGACTGAGAATTGGCTGAGATCCAGGAAACAAAGAGTAGGTTTCAATGGCCAATTTTCACAATGGAGAGAGGTGAAAAGCAGTGTGCCTCAGGGATCTGTCCTGGACTGGTGCTTTTCAATCTGTTCATAAATGACCTGGTGACAGGGATAAGCAGAGAGGTGGCCAAGTTTGCGGATGACACGAAACTTTTCTGGGTGGTAAAACCAGAGAAGATTGTGAAGAGCTCCAGAAGGATCTCTCCAAACTGTGGGAATGGGCAGTGAAATGGCAAATGTGTTTCAATGTAGGAAAATGTAAACTAATGCATATTGGGGCAAAAAATAAAAACTCATGGGCTCTGAACTCTCCATGACGGATCAGGAAAGAGATATTGATGTGATGGTAGACAGATCAATGAAGGTATCTACCCAGTGTGTGGCAGCAGTGAAGAAGGCCAATTCCATGATAGGGATTATCAAAAAGGGGATTGAAAGTAAAACAACCAATGTTATAATGCCATTGTACAAAATGATAGTAAGGCTGCACCTGGAGTATTGTGTACAATTATGGTCACTGCATCTCAAAAAAGACATAGTGGAGCTGGAAAAGGTGCAAAAGAGAGCAACCAAAATGATTATTGGGCTGAGGGACCTCCCTTATGAGGAAAGGCTAAAACATTTGGGGCTAAGCATTTTAGTCTGGAAAAAAGCACCTGAGGGGAGAAATGATTGAGACAGTGGGCAGAGGGAATGCTGTTCTCCTCACAAAATACCAGAACTAGGGGACATCCATTCAAACTGAAGGTTAGGAGAGTGAGAGCAAACAAAAGGAAATATTTTTTTACCCTGCCAGAGGATGGGGTGATGGCATCTGGCCTGGATGCCTTCAAAAGGGCAATTGCCATCGGCCAATTCCCAAGCCCTTGGACACCTTGAAACTGGAGCATATGCAGCTGTTGCAAGGCCCATGGCCCATGCTCTTTCTCTCCCCTTCAGGCTGAATAGTCGGCCCACGCACATTTTCATTTCAGCAAATCTGGCCTTCCTTGCAAAAAGTTTGGACACCCCTGGGGTAAGGGGAAGGTGCCTATTGATGTCCTGGGATTTTTCCAGCAGGAACACATGATATTGCACTTTCTTTTCTTGGCCTTTCATGCATAGCGCACATTCTCTCTCTCTGTGTATAAGAGATTTGCTTTTTTTAAAAAAATGCAAATTTTTAAAAAAGCTATGAACTGCGTTTGCAAAAGGTCTTTGAAAAAGCAGCCCCACAGAATGCAATAAAGTGTCCCCCTCTCTTTTTTTTTTTGTTAGCTGAATAAAGTTCTTTATAGTCTGCAATTTGCATTTGCGTGGACCGATTTCAATAGCTCTCAGCGCAGACTGCCATCTCACCCAGCGAGGGTTAACAGCGGCGATTTTAACCAACAAAGACGGTGCCTAGACAGGCCCGCTTCCTGTTTCCTTCCTCCTTTTCCTTCCCCCTCTCGACCTGGTGCACTTCGAAACCCTTCCCCGTCCCCTCCTCCCTCTGTGGGGGAGGCTGTGTGGTGTTCCGGATGCTTTCGCGTACCTGGAAGTGGGGAAAGGAGGTGTTTGACGAGGAACGAGAGGCAGGAACCCTTTTCTTGAGGCTCCCGGTGAGTTGCAAGGGGCATTTTTGGGGTGCAGGCGATCCCAATAGGTGGAAGGGCTCGACCGGAGGAGACAGGAGCGGTAGCATCTGCAGAAAGGAAGGGAAAACTAGAATTATCCAGGGTGGGGAGGGGTGGACAGATTGGGGTCTGATCCGAACAAAGCTATGGGGAAAGTGTTTGAAAGCTCTCGTTAAAGGTCAGACGTGTGAAAGCTGGCTTGGCAGAGCTAGGGGCTTTTAGCAGATCGCACGCTGCAGAAGAGTCCACGGTGTGATCGCTGTGGCTAGCAAGCAAGCAAGCAAATCATTCATTCATTCAATAAAATAAAATCAAGTGCAATACAAGGCTGCATCCACAGAAAGACAGGTCTACAGTTTTTACTTATGTGCAGCTCAGCTATAACTGTCTTGCATAGGTTGGCATAAGCTTGTGTTCCAAATATCAATGCAGTATGACCGCCTTTTGGTGAAAAACGACTTTTTTCCGGATTGATTTTTGACCTTTGTGTCCTCAGTTTTGGGATGGCTGTCCTCCTCCACCCTCCCAGCTGTATGGCAGGACCCAATGGATCACTGACTCCAGCCCCTCTATCAAGGTGGTACAGTGGGGAATCAAACTCCCAAACTCTCCTTTTTAGCAGCCCGTGATGGCTACCCTATTTCTCCCGTCCTGGAACATCAAGAGTGGATTTTGCGTGCGCGCGTGCACACACACACACACACTGCACCCCCTCTCCCAATTTGAACCTTCCTGCTCCAGAAAACACAGACACACAGACACACACACACACACACCACACCCCCACTCCCAATTTGAACCTTTCTGCTTCTCCAGAAAATGTTCTTTTGCACCACTGGTGGACCCAGGAGAAGAAGCACTCTGCTCACCCCTAGAAGAAAAAGTTAAGTTTAAGCTGCATGACTTGCAAATCCATGCTCACTTCTACGCCCTATTTCCATAACAGTCCCCAAATGCTACTTAATCCACTCCTTGGAGGAGAGAGCATTGGTCTCTGAAAACAGTGCAACCCAGGAGCAGACAACCTCCCCCTATGGACGAGGGGTGTCTCTGCAGCTCTTGGAGGCCTCGTCCTGGGGAGAAGTGGCTTTATCTCTCTCGTCCCACCCGCCCTGGTGCCATAGCACAGTTGTAGAGTGGGATGTCACACCTCAGTTGCTTCTTATGGTGTGCAGGTGGGCTGCCGCCGCCAATGCGGCTGCACAAATCTGCTTTTCTATCTTCCCTTCGAAAGACCCCATAGAACTCCTTGGAAAATGAGGGCCTTCCTAGTTCAGGGGGAGAAAGCAGGGCAGTTCTCTCCCCCCTTCCCCTCCCCCCCCTCCCCCCCCCCCCCCGCCCCACAGCACCAACACCAGGCTCAGAACTCAGGGCATGTGCAACTTTTAGGTAACACTGCTCCCTCCCCCTGAGGCCAGCGCCCATGGATGCCTCTCAGAGAACCAGACGGCCATGGAAGGGGTAGGAGGACCGGGTTGGTGTTTTGTTTGGGGTGGTGGAGGGAAACTGTAGAGGTTTCGGTTTCAGAAGGGGCAGGTTTCTAGTTTCTTATGTATCCAATCCCAAGGAAGGTTGGGTGGTACCTCTCTCTTGTTGGGAAGCTTTTTTCTACAGCCACCCCCATTCTGCAATCCTGTAGATCAGGCCTGCCCAACAGGTAGACCACAGGCTACTGGTAGCCCGTGAAGGGTTCAATATAAAAAAGTGAGGGGATAAGTTCTCTAACCCTCCCTCCCCCATCCCAAGGACCACCACTGCCCCAGCAAAGTTCTGGGTCTGCCAGCCCACTGTCTCAGCTGAGCGGGGCAATTCAAGGTCCATGGTGCATTGAAATCTGTTCCCTCCAGAACAGATTAATTGGTTTTCAATGCATTCCTATGGGAAACCGCTGCTATATTTACAAAAGTTTTTAGTTATGAGCATGTGCTTGGAACAGATAAAATTCATAAGTTTTGGTTTTAGTGTAGTAGCCCTCAGGCACTTTGGGCCAGAAAAAGTAGACCTTGGCTTGCTTAAAGTTGAACAGTCCTGCTGTAGATTGCATTTATCACTCAATCTCCCACCCATGTCAGCAAATTGGGAGGTGGGGCTTTTTCTCACCCCATTTCCAGTACAGCAATCCTTCACCTATCGCGGGGGTCAGGAACCTGACCTGACCTACGATAATGGAAAATCCGTGATATGCGGATGCTAGGTCAGGCTGGGACTGGGGAGGGTGCTATCTGGAGCCTCCTACACTTACCCGAGGCCTGGCGCTGCACCGTACGGGCCTCTGATGGGCTTCCCAGGCCTGTTGGAGGCCCTAGAAGTGATTTCTGGTTATCTGGAAGGCACTTCTGGTTCACCGAACCACTTCTGGGGCCTCTGACAAACCTCTGACATTGGAGGCTTGTTCAGGGCAGTGCCAAGGCTGAGGTAAGTGCAGGAGGCCTCAGAGGGGCCGATGCAGCTTGCCCCAGGAGCCCTTTGTTTCATATACAGTAAACCCCCACCTATTGCAGGGGTTAGGGACCCGACCCAACCTGCAATAATTGAAAACCAGCAATATGTGGATACTGGGACTGGGCAGGCTCTCTTTTTTCATATACTGCAGACCTGCAATATACCTGGCCCGTGGTATATGAACCGTGAAAGGGCAGGGGACAACTGAACTTGTCCAGTACTTCTTGCTCCTCCCGCTGCCCTCCTTCGAGCAACTGCAAGTCCCAGTTTGTACTCTTCCCTTTCCTTCAGGGTTAAAGTTTGTAGGAAAAGGTTACAGCTTCCCATGCTTTCCTGTGTGTGAAGACTGACTGGGGAGGCCTTATAATGGCATTTGGTACACTTCTCTCCCAAAAACGTTTTAAACTGCATCTCTAGATCTGGTGGACTGCTTGGTCAGTTAGGTCTCTGACGGCGGTGCCAAAGGTTCAACTTCTCCAACCAGATGTAAATGTGTGTGTGTGTGTGTGTGTGTGTGCGCGCGCGCGCATGAGGGGTAGGGTGGGGCATATAACCCTGGAACTCCAGGCTTTTGGGAGAAACTGCTTATTTTATTGACTTACGTCAGGAATGTCCAAAGTCAGGCCCGGAGACCAAATGCGGCCTGTTTTCAAATTTTGAGTGGCCTGCGGCCTCTTCTCCCCATGGGTTCAGCCTGTCATGCATCCCTGCCAGCTGGCCCCTCCCCATAACGGATGTAGGCGTCAGCTTGCAGTTTTATGGTTTGCCTGCCCTCCCTGCCTCCGTCCATTCTCCCCCCCAGCCACCTGCCCAGCCTACCCACCTCCAGCTCCATTGCTACAGCATCCTCCCTGCCTCCTTGCATGTTATAGAGACTTGTCCAAAGAATGCCCTGGGGGCCAAATGCAGCTGAATGGTTGGCCCCCACACATTTTCACCTCGCCAAATCTGGCCCTCCTTGCAAAAAGTTTGGACACCCCTGGTGGATTGCATTTCTGTCCCTCGCTTCTTCAAGTTTGAAAGTGCGAGCCCTAATTTTGTCAGTTTCTGTAGTCCACCCTCAAAAAAGAACATCCAAAATGATATACAGATGGATTGGCCTGAGGAGCGGGTCTTTTGTAAAGTGAATGGCTCACAATGGCCCTTTCTTTTCAACACTTTGCCCATGAAGAACACAATGTGTTGAGAAGAATTATTCTTTTCCTTCTTGTTGTTGAAAATGCAAGGGGGATAACAGTAAATGCAACAAATTTATTTAGAAATATATCCTCAGAAGTCTCCTCCCTGACAGCTTTTGCATGGAGCATTTTTAAATAGGAGTAATAATTATTATTTTGATACTCTTGTATTCTGTTTTCCTTTCACCTGTTCAAGGCAGCATATGCGGTTTAGGCAGGTTCCCAGGGGTTGCTGTAGCTACTCTGCCATGCTATCTTTCCCTTCTTGAGACTCAGGCCCTGGTTACAATACTATAGAGAGACTTCTGTTCCAAAGACGTCTTATGTGGAAAGGCTAAAACATTTGGGGCTCTTTAGTCTGGAAGAAAGGCACCTGAGGGGGTCTATGATTGAGACGTACAAAATAATGCAGGGCATGAATAAAGTGGACAGAGGGATGCTCTTCTCCCTCTCACAGAATACCAAAACTAGGGGACATACACTCAAATTGTGGGCTGGGAGAGTAAGAACAGACAATAGAAAATATTTTTTCACCCAGCGCGTTGTTAGTCTGTGGAACTCCCTGCCAAAGGATGTGGTGATGGCAGTCCCTTCAAAAGGGGATTGGACAGATTCCTGGAGGAAAAGTCCAGTGTGTAATCTCCCAGTTTTAAAAAAATCAGGGTACTTCAAAGACCAGATGCAGGGGAGGGGTATCAGGAGACAGACATCTAGTCTCATACGCTCCCAGAACCATTTGGTGGAGCCACTGTGAGATATGGGAAACTGTACTAGATGGACTCTTGGCCTGATGCAGCACGGCTCTTCTTATGTTCTTATGTGCATATTCTGCATGGCTTTTCTTAGCCGAATTCAAGAGGGACTCCATCTCCCATATTTCTCCGACTTCCTCGTTTCTTCTGATGGGTCACAGTCTCCCCCTTTCCCTCCGAAAAGCCCTGCGGGGTAGGTCTGACTGGGGGAGAAGGACACTCCCACGGTGCCCCTGTGCATTGTCTGACTGAATGGAGACAATTGTCCAAATTCTAGAGCCCTTGTTCAAGACCTCTTGACAAGGACACCACAATGGCTCTCATTTCCCCCTGAAGGACTCAGTCACAGATTGCTCCAGACAGAACTAGCTTTGAATTTTCAAACAGGAAAACCCATTTGAATGAAGCCGATTTTGAAGAGATGTTCACAGGTCTTTCTTGCAGCAAGAAGACCAGGAATGACGCATAAGAGAAATAAGAAGAGCCATGCTGGATCAGGCCAAAGGCCCATCTAGTCCAGCTTCCTGTATCTCACAATGGCCCCACCAAATGTGTCTGGGAGCGCACGAGACTAGATCTCTGTCTCCTGATGCCATTCCTCTGCATCTGGCCCTTGAAGTACCCTGGTTTTAAACCTGGCGATTACACATCTCCATCATGGTTTATAACCTGGGATGGACTTTTCCTCCAGGAATCTGTCCAATCCCCTTTTGAAGGCATCCAGGCCAGATGCCATCACTACATCCCGTGGCAGGGAGTTCCATAGACTAACAACGTGCTGGGTGAAAATAACATTTTCACCAAACGCTTCTGCTAAGCACCTCTGAACACCACTTAAGCAACTTTCAATTTTAATAGGTGCAGATAAGTGGTGTCGTCTCTGCTAGATGCCATTTGCTTGCCACCAGCACCCTTTACTACACCATTCTTGAGGTCTCTTCCAACTCTATGAGTCTATGATTCCTGCTACCCTTACCCGAAGAAGGGAGAAAAAAACAGAGTAGAGTCGTTCCCAGTCTCATCTTGGAGCTTATGCTGAGCACGGATCAAAGATGGTGGAGGAAAAATCGCCAAGTCCTAAAGCAAAAAGAAGAGCTCCCCGTGGCTTTGAGGCAGGGAGCATTTGGGCCTCTTGGGTAGAAACAGATCAGAAGATCCTTGGCGTGGATTCTAACATGTCAGTGGAACAGTGCCACCTCTTCAGGCAGTTCTCCTATCAGAAGGCCACAGGCCCCCGGGAAGCTTGTAGCCGACTTCACGATCTTTGCTGCCGGTGGCTGAAGCCGGAGAGGCACACGAAGGCCGAGATGCTGGACCTGGTGGTGCTGGAGCAGCTCTTGGCCGTCTTTCCCCCGGAGGTGGAGAGCTGGGTGCGAGAGTGTGGGGTGGAGACCACCTCCCAGGCAGTGGCCCTGGCCGAAGGCTTCCTCCTGAGCCAGGCGGAAGAGAAAAAGAAGAAAAAGAGGCAGGTGAGTGCCTTTCCTCTTGAAGAATCCAAGGGAAGAGGTGAAGTCTGCCCTTAAATCCTAAATCATGCTACTAGCTGCCTCAGTATTTTCTGTAAATTGCTTCTCTTACTACGTGGTTTTAAGTTTAAGGAAGATCTTCCCAGTAAAATCCTCCTGCAGGTCGAGCTATAGCCACTGTCCTGCATTTGCACAACTAAATGGAAAAAAGGCACCTGGGGGGGGGATGTGATTTGAGACGTACAAAATAATGCAGGGCATGAGTCAAGTGAATAGAGGGAAGCTCTTCTCCCTCTCACAAAATACCAGAAGAAGGGAACGTACACTCAAATTGAGGGCTGGGAGCCAAAGAACAGACAAAAGAAAATATTTTTTCACCCAGCACATTGTTAGTCTGTGGAACTCCCTGCCACAGGATGTGGTTATGGCATCTGGCCTGGATGCCTTCAAAAGGGGATTGGACAGGTTCCTGGAGGAAACGTCCATCACAGGTTACAAACCATGATGGAGATGTATCATCTCCAGGCTTAAAACCAGGGTACTTCAAGGACCAGATGCAGGGAAGTGGTATCAGAAGACAGAGATCTAGTCTCGTGTACTCCCAGATGCATCTGGTGGGGCCACTGTTGAGATCCAGGAAGCTGGACTAGATGGGCCTTTGGCCTGATCCAGCATGGCTCTTCTTATGTTCTTATGTTACTGATTTTAGTGTTTAGTTACCCTGAGTTCTTTTTCCTGCCAGTAATAGAGATTTGGAACAGGACAGGGATACCTGAGAACTTTTGATAAGAACTAGGGACGGGCATTTTGTTTCGGAGCCAGTAGGTTACGAAATGAACCGTGTGAGCCTAGGTGGTCCTTGGAACCGGCTGATACACGCAGATCCAATTGCTTTACCTTTCTCTGTCTCACGCAGGATTAAAATCCAACGGGGAAGCATGCTGCAACATCTTTCCTTCTTTGTGCTACTGGCCGATCAGAGAGGGAGATGGGATGATGCCTGTCCCTGCACAGCTCCTGACTGGCCAGCATCACAGATCTAGCACAGATGACGCTGCAGTGTGCTTCCTTGTTGGATTTTAACCCTGCGCACGACAGAAAGGTAAAGCAATTGGATCTGTGTGCATCAGCTGGTTCCAAGGACCACCTGGGCTCGTGTGGTTCATTTCATAACCTACTCGTTCCAAAACGAAATGGCCATCCCTAACAAGAACACTTCCTTTCCCTCCTTCCTTATTTCCTTATGTATTTCTTGAGATTATAGTGGTACCTCTGTTTATGAGTTCAGTACTGTACCTTGCATTGCGAGTATCTTGCAAACGGAGCAAAATTTTTAGTAAAATTTTGCCTTGGTTTGTGAGCTTTGCTCCGGTTTGCGAGCAAGGGCCACCTCATTCCAGGCCCTGTGCTGCATGGAATGGGCCTCTGGGCTGCACAGTGGGCCCACACCAGGCTTCCCAGGCTTTGGCATGGTCAGGAAGTGACCTCTGGCAGACCAGACATGGCCCAGTGTCTTCTGGGCCATGCAGTGAGCCTGCACTGGGCCTCGGGAGCTCGCCCTGGGCCCGGCGCTGCCCACCCACAGTCCCTGCAGTGCACCCCGGGCTAACTCTGGAGGCCGCTACAGCTCCCGGCCAAAGAAAATTTCCCATGGGAAATTTTGCTTTGAATCAATAGCATTTTGGTTTACGAGCATGCTTCCGGGATGGATTATGCTTGTAAACCAAGGTACCACTGTATTACAATCCAGATACAGTGCTTGCCCATAGACCAAATTGATGCTGGAAAAAAACAACAGGGATGTTGGCACTACCAAGCGAACAACCCTGTGGAGGCTAACCCAGAGGTATGGGGCTACCACGGAGGAGGCCCTGTTCTTTATTAAGAGTAGAATGCTTTTCTCTGCAAATCTTTAAGAAGGGGTGGTTGGTGTGGAAGAGATGCCGTAGTAGGTATTTGATTTCCAAGAAGTTGGTGGTTGATGAAGAAAGAAGGGCCCACAGCTAAAACCCAGATTGCATTCTGATTTAAAGAGAAACAAACTTCTCTTTGCAAATCTGTGCCATTGGCCTGTTATCTGGAAGTTGAGTCATGGCCACTGGACTTATTTTCTTGAGAGATCAAAATGTTTTGCTACTCATCCAAGCAGCTTTGTCAGCTTGGCTGAATAGCAACGTTTCAATCTCTCAAGAAATGAAGTTCAGTGGCCATCCATCCATCCCTCCCTCCATCCATCCCTCCATCCATCCATCCATTTATTCATTCATTCAACTTTTATACCTCCCTTCTAGCCCTAGGGCTACTCTGGGGTGGTTTACAAAAAAGAATAGCAAAATAAAAAAGTAGTACATTTTTTAAAAATACAAACAACATAATATAAACAAAATACAGCATATATAAATCAACGTCAATAAGCTAAAATGCAAATAAATATAGCCAGGCGATTGCTTGAATAAAAGAATCGAAGAAATAAGATAAGTGATAGCAAGAAGAATAGTGTCTTAGTAGATGTTTAGGAAATTAAGAAAGGCCATTTTGTGCAACCAGGTTTTCAACAGCCATGGCTCAATTTCCAGATAAATTCACCTGGATGACTGGGAATCTTCACAGACTTGGTCTGTTACTTTTCTTTCTTTTGCCAGTCTGCCCTTCGTGTGTCTGATCCTTGTTTCTCTCTCAGCTATTCGTTAAACCAGCCACCAAATTCCCTGTGGCCAAGGCGGTCACTGTGGACCCCAAGGAGGCCACATTCAGCTGGATTAGGCCGGAGAGCAAAGGAGAGGCCGCCTTACAAGGTAAGGGCCGAACGCGGGTTTCAACTGCACCTCCAGATTGAACTTTTATGTTGAGTTGCTTAAGTCAACGTGTTTCTCCTACATCTCCCACCCTGGAGAAACCCTGAAATTCATAGAATCATAGAGTTGGAAGAGACCTCAAGGGCCATCCAGTCCAACCCCCTGCCATGCAGGAACCCCTTCACAATATTTCCGGCAGATGGCCATCCAGCCTCTGCTTAAAAACCTCCAAAGAAGGAGACTCCACCACCCTCCTTTGTGGCAGCATATTCCACTGCCGAACAGCTCTAACTGTCATGAAGTTCTTCCTAATGTTCAAATGGAATCCCTTTTCCTGTAGTTTGAAACCATTGCCTCGAGTCCTAGTCCCTGAAGCCATGGAAAACAAACCTGTTTTCCATGGCTTCAGAATTGTTTCCATGGCGTCAGAAATTCCTTCTCCTCTTGTAGTTTTTTGAAGTTTATTTACATCTGCAGTTTATTTACATCTGTTGGTGTGTCATCTGTTATTGTTTTTATTGACATCTATTGATTTATTTAAATCACCCAGAGTTGTGCTTTGACATTAATTTGGGGTAGTATACAAATTAAATAAATAAATAAAATATCAAACAGCTTGTGTTCATTTCCAGTTTCCAGAAGTTTGAGTTAGCACTTATGTAATTTATGCTTATCCAAATGCTAATATCATACCCTTCACCTGGCAATTTCAACAATATATAGTAGGTCTTCCTTGGTACTACAACAGGGACAATGTTGACACCGACCAAGTCTCCAAAGATGACTCCATCTTAAAGTACCTTGGTGCAGATTAGAGATGGGCATTTTGTTTCAGAACCAGTAAGTTACGAGACAAACCACGCGAGCCCAGGTGGTGTAATCGCTTTACCTTTCTCTCTGCCTGCACGGAACTGAGCTGCAACGAGGCAGCACGCTGCAACGTCATCTTTCGTGCTTCGTGCTGCTGGCCAATCAGAGAGGGAGGCTGGATGATGCCTGTCCCTGCACAGCTACTGATTGGCCAGCATCACAGATCAAGGACAGATGACGTTGCAGCATGCTTCCTTGTTGGATTTTAACCCTGCACAGGACAGAGAAAAGTAAAGCAATTGGATCTGCGTGTATCAGCCTGTTCCGAGGACCACCGGGGCTCGTGTGGTTTGTTTCGTAACAGACTGGTTCTGAATAAAATGCCCATCCCTAGTGGAGATGACTTCCCGATGCATCTACACAGGGTTTGGCTGCACATGGAGGGTGATCTCCATGCTTAGGCAGTTGCCAATGTTAGGAGGTGCTTTTTTCAAATGTTGAGATCACAGCCTATGTCCCCCTTGAAATGCTATCACTAGTGCATTCAATTCAAGCTAGGCTTATGTTGACAACAGGTGCAATTCTTATAGACACAGTTTTGTCCCCTGCAGTATTTCAGTTCTATTTCAGCTCTACAGCTGAAATTCTGTTCCTTAGCATAGTAAGTCACACTAAAGACTAGAAGCCTTTAAGAAAGGAGGGTGACCAGGATGATTGAAGGTTTGGAAAAGATGTCTTACGAGGAACAGCTTAGAGAACTGCGAATGTTTAGCCTTTCAAAAAGAAGGCTGAGGGGGGATATGATAGTCATGTTTAACTATTTGAAAGGATGTCATATTGAAGAGGGAACAGGTTTGTTTTCCATGGCTTCAGAAGAACTTCATGACGCTTAGAGCTGTTCGGCAGTGGAATATGCTGCCACAAAGGAGGGTGGTGGAGTCTCCTTCTTTGGAGGTTTTTAGGCAGAGGCTGGATGGCTGTCTGTCGGGGGACCTGTGATGGCGGTCCTGTGATGGGGGGTCCTGCATGGCAGGGGGTTGGACTAGATGGCCCTTGAGGTCTCTTCCAACTGTATGATTGTATGAAAGCCTGATTCCTGGTAGTAGTTTTCCGGGCTTCCTTTGGAGTTGGCACCCTCAGGTGACCTACCTGAGAAGGAACAAGTGTTACTAGCAATACTGTGTGGTAGGAGCCGTTCTGACAGATAACGAGGCCCCAAACCGTTTAGGGCTTTGTATGTCAGCATAAGAAACTTGACGTTGAAATTCTACAATTCTACGGGGGGCTCCCAGAAGCAAGTAAAATTAACCTTAATGACACAGTTGTGTATGTATGTGTTGTGTCATTACAGTTGTGACCGACTCTTCGTGACTCCATGTCCATGGAGTTTTCTTGGCAGGAATACTGGAGTGGCTTGCCAGTTCCTACTCCAAGCACCTAGAGCACCTGGTATTCCCTGGTGGTCTCCCATCCAAGTACTAACCAGGGCCGACCCTACTTAACTTCCGAAATCAGGCGAGATCGGATGTGCTGAGGGCATCTAGGCAGCTAAAAAATCAATGTACAACTGGTCAAAAAAAATTCATCCAGAGTGCAGGAAATATTTTGCTGTGTGTGCGTTAGATGCTCCTTCACTCAAACACTTCAGATATTGATGCCTTTGGATCTTCCTGTGGTCTTTCTCTCACAGGTTGCAGACTGAAGCAGCCAGTATGTCTTCAGACTTCTTTTGTTCATGGCGGAGAAGAAATATCCGTCATGGGAGCTGGTCGGGTAGGTGAACGATTCAGTCGGGAGATGCGTGGGAAGCCACCTGGGTGCTTGACACCACCACACACACACCTTGTGAGGTGGAAGTAACTTCCCCTCGTCCTTTTGGTTTCCATCGCTTCACTTTGTGAATGAGAAAGGTTCCATTTTTTTCTTTCTTTCATCCAGGATTTGGTGATCTTTGAGGAAGTGGCTGTGCCTTTTACAGAGGAAGAGTGGGCTCTGCTGCATTTAAACCAGAAAGCTTTGCACAGAGAAATCATGGAAGAGATTTCCTGGATGCTGGACTCTTTCGGTAAACCTTTAGTTTCACATTTTGAACGAGGCAGCCGTGTTAGTCTGTGCAAGAATCCCAGGCAAACATCAAAGAAACAAAAGACAAAAACATGTGGCACCTTAAAAAAACTATTATATTTTAATGTAAGCTTTCGTGGACACGTCCACTTCTTCAGACATATAGTAGCGGAATGAGGTGTACAATACAATGGATTATGGGTTTCATACCAAATATTCATTGTCTGTTGGATATATGGTACATTTGCATGCAGCGATTTGGCTCATGTTTTAGGGCTCTTGCAAAAATTCCTCATGTGCCCACAACCTGGGGTTCAGTCCCAGGGAGCAGACTCAAGGTTCATTCAGCCTTCCATGCTTCCGAGGTCAGTAAAATGAGGACCCAGCTTGCTGGGGTGGGGTGGGGCAGATGTGTAGCCTCCATACTGTAATTAAACTGTAAACCGCCCAGAGACTACTTGAAGTGGCATGGGATGGTCTATAAGCAGAACACTTTGCTTTGCTTTGTTTTATATCACAACACTGGTTGTTGATGAAGACAAAAGTTAGAATAAATACTTGCTTGCTTGTCTTGCAAAATGCTCTTAAACCAAGTCACTCTTAAAATAAGGTATTGCTGTACTTGATTGTTAAGGAACTTAGATTTTTAGCCCTGTTTGGTGCATAAATAGGGGCAAGCATCTGATGCCTTTATAATTTCTTTGTGCATCTCTTTTTCTTTTCTTTTTGAAATGGAAATGCCGTTGAGAAAAGTCTTGCTAAACCTTCCTGACTTGACATTTCCCATTGCTGAATAATGTTGCCCCTCTTAGGGTCTCTTGCCAGTAACTCCATCCGCTTCAAGTTGCTGGAACAGATTTTCTTCACTGGGCAAGGTGCTTTGCCTGTCACCGCCCTCCCACACCCTAAGGCAGTGGTGGCGCACCTTTGGCCGTCCAGATGTTTTGGACCACAACTCCCAGAATTCCAAGCCTGCATTGCCAATGACAAAGGACTGTGGGGATTGTGGTCCAAAACATCTGGAGTGCCGAAGGTTCACCACGACTGCCCTAAGGGAATGACTGAGTTCCCTACACTAGCCCCCTGGAAATAGTTCTGTAAGAACTGGATCAGGCCAAAGAGCCATCTAGTCCAGCTCCCTGTATATCACAGTGGCCCCACCAAATATGTCTGGGAGCGCACAAGACTAGATCTCTCTCTCCTGATACCACTCCTCTGCATCTGGCCCTTGAAGTACCCCAGTTTTTAATCTGTCCAATCCCATTTTGAAGGCATCCAGGCCAGATGCCATCACCACATCCTGTGGCAGGGAGTTCCACAGACTAACACCTGGCCCCAGTTCCTGTTACTGAAGCTATTGGAGTCCCCACGCTAAACAGAACTAGCCAAGGCCCAAGGGTGGAGTAATTTAATAGAAGAGGTGGCTTCGTGGTGAACACCAGCCAATCCCTTCCTTTCCAGGACCCTCTTCATCCTCTGGAACTGGCATTTGTGCCGGCAGTGTCTCTCAGCTGGATCGGAGTCAGTGCCACAGCACGTTCTGTGGGTGCTATGAAGCTCACACAATAGCACCTGTCTCTGGGACTGGTGCAGGTGATGTCCCTCTTCCCATCCCAAACTAACTTCATTTGCAAGGGATATACTAGATGCCCAC
The DNA here is from genome assembly GCA_023846285.1 of Phrynocephalus versicolor. Taxonomy (NCBI): domain Eukaryota; kingdom Metazoa; phylum Chordata; class Lepidosauria; order Squamata; family Agamidae; genus Phrynocephalus; species Phrynocephalus versicolor. Next base: position 66,171 of record JAHTLZ010004080.1, read on the forward strand.
TGTCTCCATCCCCTCCAGAGATCAGGAGAGGAGGAGCTGGTGCTTTAATAGCAACAGAAAGCCCATCTCCAGACCAGAATGATACAGCAGTCTGAAAATGATTTTATGGGAGTTTCATCCATATTGATGCTCATGCAGGATATCAGGTTTCTCCACAGAAAATTTGAGAATCCTAGAGACAGAGCAGGCTTGATAACTGAATGGGTCTTTTCCCTTGTAGAACTCTCAAAGGTATATTTGTCTTTTTTCTCTTTTTCTAAAGCAGGTGATGAAAAAGATAGTGAGAACCGCTCCAGTGCATCTGTAGTGCCCTTTGAAAGAGCTGATGATGATGCAGCAGAGAAACGGAGACTTGAAACTTGGAGCGAACAGAAACGGTACAAAGGGAAACAACCAAAGGGAAAGAATTCTTCATCTGATGCTTCTGAACTCTTCACCCTCCTGGAAAACCATGAAGAAAAAAGCAGGAGATATCCTGTCTCTGAGGAAATAATCAAATATAATTGGGACTTAGATGGAAATAGCCGAGTTCACACCCAGGAGAAACCAAAGAACTGCATGCAGCATGAAAATAGCTTCAATGTGAATAACAATCTTCTGTCGTACAAACGGACAGAGACAGGCAAGAAACCATATGAATGCTTAGAGTGTGGAAAGGGGTTCTCTGTGAAGCGTAATCTTACTTTACACCAAAGGACACACACAGGAGAGAAGCCATACAAGTGCATGGAATGTGGGAAGAGCTTCAGTCGTAGTGGCACTCTTTCTGTTCACCGAAGGACCCACACGGGGGAGAGACCATATAAATGCATGGAATGCGGGAAGAGCTTCAGTGAAAGCAGTAATCTTTCTGTGCATAAAAGAACCCACACAGGAGAGAAACCATATGAATGCTTGGAATGTGGAAAGAGCTTCATCGACAGCAGTAGCCTGACTTCACATCAAAGAACACATACGGGGGAGAAGCCATGTCAATGCATGGAATGCGGAAAGAGGTTTAGGCAGATAGGTAGCCTTAGTTCGCATAAAAGAACTCACACCGGGGAGAAACCCTATAAATGTATGGAATGCGGGAAGAACTTCAGCCAGAGATCAAACTTGCGTTCTCATCTAAGATTACATACAGGGGAGAAACCATACAAATGCATGGAATGTGGGAAGAGCTTTAGTAGAAATGATCATCTTTCTTTGCATGAAAGGACCCACATGCGACAGCACAGAGCAAGTCACATGGTACACACCAACAGCTTGGTCTTCTTCCCCATCAGCCCGGATCTACTACCTGATGTGGGAGCCCAGTCTGGTGAATGACAGAACTGGCCTTGTTGCTCTTTCACCACTGCATTCTGTCTCAAATGCAGAAAGACCTTCTGTCAAAGCAGTACAGTAATCTTTTGATCCTTGGAAGAGTGAACAAAGGGGCAAGCTGTAGAAGTGCCTGGAATATGGAAGGAGCTTCAGGCAGAGTGTGAATTTTTCGGTGTGTGAATTACCCTTAAGGATAAACTATACAAAATGTGCAAAGAGCTTTACTGTGAACAATGACCTTACTGTAGATGAAGTAATGCACACTGGGGGGGGGTGATATCAATACATAGAGTATAGGAAGAGCTTTAGTCAAAATGGATCTTATTTGTTAACCTTTAAGAATTCATACATAGAAGAGGTGAAGGGAATAAGGAAAATGCCTGCTAAGGAACAATGTTTCTTCTGTACACCAAATTGATAGTACAATGTATTACTGTTATGCAGAGATGAGCATTTCGTTTTAGAAGGGGGATTGGTTCTGAAACAAAACATGCCAGCACAGTTGGTGCTCAGAACCCAGTCCCACCCTCCGGAACAAAATCAACTACTGTCTTACTTTCCTGGGCAAAATTCCAACCAGGAAGCAGCCTCCAATGCATCATCTTTCTCTCTCCCTGGTGCTGGGCAGTCAGACAGGGAGGCAGGATGATGCATGTCCTTGCACAGCTCCTGATTGGCCAGCACCAGGGAGAGGGAAAGATGATGTATTAGACACTGCTTCCTAGTTGGAATTTTACCTAGTGCAAACTACAGGAAGGTAAGTCAGTAGTTTGTGGGAGTTTGCTGGGAAAGTGCCAAGCAAACTGATTTTAGGAGAGCAAAGAAAGCACAAACACGCATAGAGAGAGATGCCGTTTCTCAGAGCCAGGTGAGATTCACAAAACAAAGAAAGTCTGATGTGTCTGCTTCAGCAGACCCCTTTTATTGAGCTATCTAATGTTGATAAATACACACTGGATTACTAAACCAGAGAAGATCATGAAGAGCTCCAGAAGGATCTCTCCAAACTGGGGGAATGGGCTGTGAAATGGCAAATGTGTTTTAATGTAGCCAAATATAAAGTAATGCATATTAGGGCAAAAAATTCAAAACTTTATCTATCAACTCATGGGCTCTGAGCTATCCGTGATGGATCAGGAAAGAGATCTTGGTGTGTTGGTGGACAGCTCCATGAAGGTGTCAATTCAATGTGTGGCAGCGGTGAAGAAGGCCAATTCCATGCTAGGGATTATCAAAAAGGGGATTGAAAGTAAAAAAGCCAACATTATAATGCCATACAAAACGATAGTAAGGCCCCACTTGGAGTATAGTGTACAATTCTGGTCACCGCATCTCAAGAAAGACATAGTGGAACTGGAAAAGGTGCAGAAGAGAGCGACTAAAATGATTACTGGGCTGGGGCACCTCCCTTATGAGGAAAGCCTAAAACATCTGGGGCTCTTTAGTCTGGAAAAAAGGCGCCTCAGGGGGGATATAATTGAGACCTAGCAGAGCATGCGTAAAGTGGATTGAGGGATGCTCTTCTCCCTCTCACAAAATACCAGAACTAGGGGACATCCACTCAAATTGAGGGCTGGGAGAGTAAGAACAGACAAAAGAAAATATTTTTTCACCCAGCGCATTGTTAGTCTGTGGAACTCCCTGCCACAGGAGGTGGTGGTGGCATCTGGCCTAGATGCCTTCAAAAGGGGATTGGACAGATTCCTAGAAGAAAAGTCCATCACAGGTTACAAACCATGAGGGAGATGTGTCATCTCCAGGCTTAAAACCAGGGTACAAGGGCCAGATGCAGGGGAGTGGTATTAGGAGACAGAGATCTAGTGCGCTCCCAGAGGCATCTGGTGGGGCCACTGTGAGATACAGGAAGCTGGGCTAGATGGGCCTTTGGCCTGATCCAACATGGCTCTTCTTATGTTCTTATGAAAACATCACCTCTAATAGGGAGCAAATGCCCTTTAGCCTTTGTCCTGCCTCAAAGCAAAGGAGAAGAGGAAATAGAAGGTCACTTCCCCCTAGGGATACAACATGGCATGGTCAGGATGGTGTGCCTTCAACTGTAACCCCCCCCCTCCCCAGGAAACATGCCCCACAGAGAAAGGTTTCCCACAGTGGTTGATTTTGTTTACTCACCTTGCTCTGACACAGTTCCAACATGTTAATATCTTAAATTGTGGTGCCCATAACGGAAGACAGGATCCCAGGTGAGGGCTGGCCAAAACTTGAAGAGTCCCATCATCTTCTCTTGACCTGATGCCATATTTTTGTTGATGTTTCCTATTATTACATCTGATTTTTTAAATTGCCCGTGCAATCATGCCATTGTCTTTTCTTTAATCTGTGATCTGCCATGACAATTCAATCCTTTTTATGTGTGGTTCTGAGTTTTCTTTTACCTTTCGAACACTTTTCTCTCTTGTTGTATTTATTGTTCATTTAGCTTCTGAATATGAAGTCCTACTATACAAATCCTTCTCTTGTGTGCAATTTTAAAATCCATAAAAACAACACAGACCTTTACTTACCCCAGGGAATAGGGGGATAGAGAAATGTTCAAGCCAAGATTCTTTGTAAGGATCAAATAGTCAAACTTTAAAACTCCTTCCATGGGAAATAGAAAATAATGATATACTAGGAATATTACAACTTGCAAGTGTAAAACCAACTTACAGTATTTTTCCATGTACTGTATATACAGTTGTACCTTGTATAAAGGAATTAATTTGTTCCACATGAAATTCTGTTAAGCAAAATTTACTTTGTACAAATTTCCCATAGGAATGCATTGGAAACAGATTAATTTCTAATCACAACCATTTTTGTGTTGTACGGATTCTCCCTATAGGCGATTCTGTTAAGTGATTTCCTGCTATCTCTGGAATTTTGTTTCCTTTAAGCAGATTTTCTGTTAAACGAACCACTCATTATAAGACAGTCTACTGTGTACACACACACACACACACACACACACACACACACACACACACACACA
>JAHTLZ010004081.1:2835-16821 GCA_023846285.1 Phrynocephalus versicolor
GGGGGTGGGGCAGCAGGGGGCGGCAGTTGACGGGGACAGCGATGGGCACGGGGGGGCGGCGGGCGGACAGCGACGGGCGGTGGGGGGACGAATGGCGGTGCCCAGCGGCGGGGAGCCAAAATATTTTATTAGATATTGCTATCTTGGCAGGTGACTTTCCTGGACCATCTGGAGCAGGACCAAGCACCATACCAGAGCAGCCATGTCAGCCTGACAACTCAGAAGTCCCTGTTTTTTCATATACACCTATGGTTGAACGGATTGTGGAGTCTGCAATGCAGTCTGGGTCACCTGCCAATTTGGGGTTGCTACAAGTCCAGGACTTGTCCTCAGAAAGTCAGAAACCAGCTACACAGATGGCACAGCTGCAGACAGGTGAGATCACAACCACACCTTGGGTGGGGAACACTGAGGACACATGGCCATGGGGTCTGGGTTGTCACAGCCTGCCTCCCAAGCAGCCTTGGTGGCACCTATGTCGGATGGTGGCTTAGGTTCCTTAGCTAATTCTTCAGGGGTTGTCCTGCTGATGGCAGTGACTAGCCCACAAAGTCAACCATGCCAGCCTACCCAGGCAGGTGTCATTGCTGAGGTTCAACAACCCGTGACCAGATCTGCCCCAGTGGGAGTTATAACCACTAACACAATGGACTTGAGTGCTACATCGGGCGCTAGTGGTGGTTCCCCCACAACATTTTACGGATTGTGATCAATTACTGACATTGGGTGACCACTTACTCCCTGCCACAGTGGGAAGGATCTGGGAGGGCAAATTTGTAGGTGTTTTCAAATTACTCAATAGAGAGGTTGATTCTGCCATATTTGAGAAGTTGGAGGAACATGATAAGGAAATGTATTTGCCATAGATGGTCTTATAGGTGTTGGGCTAATTGGTTGCCGACGTTTTTTATTTATGCTGGTACGATTGTCAGGGCCAGGGGCGACTTTCCCATAGGCTTTTATGGTTCAATGAACCAGGGCGCCTGAACCCCAAGGGCGCATGAACCCCCAAACCGCCATGGGATCCTCGCTGCCGCCGCCACCTTAGCTTTAGAGAGACCCGGGACGGGGGTCGCAGCGGCGGCGGCGGAGGGGGCGGGGGAGGTGGCGTCGGCGTCTGGGAGGGGGGCTCGTCCCCCTCACCCGGCTGGAGGGGCGCCACCGCTGTGGGGGGGTCTTTGGGGCGCGCCTGGGTAGCTTGTCCCTGAGCCGGCCGCACGAGAATGCATGCTCCTTTCTCTCTCTCAGATCTCTATTGATCTCCCGGCGGCGGCGGGGGGAGGCTGGCGGGGCTTCATTTGCATGGAAGGCACCTCCGGCTCGGCCAATAACGAGCGCCTCGGCAGCCCCGGAAAGTTTCAAAATTCTAGAACGCCGCTGCCGCCGGCGCCCGGGGGGAGCGCCCGAGCCGGCGGGAGCGCCTCGCGTGAAACGTGGCACCGAAGGGAAGAAGCGGCGCAGGCAGGCGGGCGGGATGAGGCATCTCGTCCTCCAAGCGGGGTCTAGTGGGGTGCGCGTGCGCGTGCGCGCGCGTGTGTGTGTGCAAAGAGACGCCCCGCGGGGATCACACCTCGACGCGCCTTCCCCACAAACCAGCGCGCCCCCCCATTCTTTTGGGGAGGACTCAAGGTGAATCGGCGCGGCCTGGGCGGGATGGGGGGGGCAATTAATAATAAACACAAATGATCGCCTGCCATTCGCCTCTCTGGAGCTCATCTTACTCGCCGGGCAAGACTGGTTTTCTGAACCTCTTTACTGGGCAGCAAAGACCCCGGGAGAGTTAGCAAGGGAGCTTATTACTCCGGAGTAAAGGCCTGGTACTACGGAAAGCCGAGTAGTTCGGGGTGGTGGGGGTGGTGGGGTGGGCAGTCACAATCACCCTGTCACCCAAGGTGCCGAAAATCTTTAGCAGAATGCCTCCCTCGTTGAGGAATGCCTCGGACGCTCTTTCTCCGGTTACAACCATCCTTTTCTTCCCCACCGGCTCCCCACCGCCTTCTGCCCCTCATTTATTTATCTTTAATTCCTTTCCCTTCGGCCTCGGCAAGAACCGATCTGGTAAAGACAAAAACAGCTTGCTTTTGCATCGCGGAAGCCGAGGGAGGTCGTATTGAAGCCACAACTGACCCGCTCCTCCTGACCCGACGAGGAGGAGGAGGAGGAGGAGGAGGAGGAGGAAGGCGGGAAGCTTGGGGGGGAGCGAAGAGAGAGAGAGAGAGAGAAGGAAGAGGGAGCCCGTTAAGCGGTTCCCCCTCAGAGTGGCCGCAGCCGGCTGCTAGGGCTGCTGCTCCTGCTCCTGCTCCTGCTCCTGCTCCCGCCCGCCCTTCAGATCCCTCTGGGGGGGGGCGCCAGAAGGATCTTCGAACCACGCTCCACACATCCTTAAGACGGCCCTGGTCAGGGCGCAGCCTCATTGTGCCTTTGTTTTTAATCCATAAAGGCATAGAATTAGACACAGTAGCACAGGCCAGCCATTTGCCTGTGGATCAAGTTAGTGACTTGAAGGTTACCTACCATGATAGGTAGGAATAACGTTACACTTTGGGATCTCCAAGTTTCAGTGGGCTACCTCAACTTTGCCTGTCGAGTTATAGCACCTGGCAGGGTCTTCCTTAGATGGATTTGTGAGGCGACGGTGGGCCTTAAAAATAATCACAAAAGGCAGCTGTTGGTTGAAATGAAAAATGATTTAGAGGTTTGGTTAGTGTTCTTAGCTGATTTTAATGAAGTATCATTTTGGAGGAAGCAATTGTTGTTGAGTGCGGCTCTGCAGGTACATACGGATGCTTCAGGCGCCCAAGGCTTTGGTATATTTTTTCAAAATAAATTGTGTGCTGGCCAGTGGCCTAAAGCTTGGGTGGAATCTGGCCTGACATGGGATCTAACTTTTTAAGAGTTATTTCCAATTGTGGGGGCATTATGGCTGTGGGCTCACTTGTGGGCCAACTCAGCAGTAATGTTTTGGTGTGAAAACATACCGGTTTTGAGCATAATCAATTCTTTATCATTTAGGTCTGATTGAGTTATGAACTTAGAACATTTACACTTTGCTGCCTTAAATTTAACATGGTTTTCAATGCCAAGCACATCCCTGGGGCCCAAAACCAGATTTCTGATGCCTTGCCTTGACAACAGTTTGATCATTTCAGGTTGTTGGCACCACTAGTGCAGAAGGAGCAGGAGGTCCTCCCAGCTGAGGTATGGAACCTTGGAGGGTAGAGTCCATTAGAGCAAAAAGCTTTTCTCTGGCAGTTAGGACCAAACACACATATGCTGCAGCTTGTTCTGAGTATATGCAGTTCTGTGCAGCTGAAGGTTAATGCCTTGACCTGCTTCGATAAACCAAATACTTCAGTATGCCGTATCTTTGCGTTTTAAGGGTTTGGCTCTGAGGTCAATCGAGGGCAAGTTATTTGTTCTTGCTTTCTATGCTAGGGTGCAAGGTTTTACGCACCCAACTAATGAGTTCAGAATCCCAGAAAACTATGGATGGGTGGTCCAAGGAAATGGGTAGGGTTACAGATGACAGAACCCCCTTGACCCCGGACATATTGTCACATTTGGTTGGTGTTTGAGAACACTTATATACCAATGATTTTGAGGTTAAGTTATTTAGAGTGGTGACTTCTGTATCCTTCTTTCCATATCAGTGAGCTGTTGGCTAGTTCTAGACAGGATCAGACCAAAAAAGCCCTGCAATTAGGGGATGTGACATTACATCCAGACCATGTTTTAATTCATCTTCATCAGTCTAAGACTGACCAAAAGGGCGAAGGATCTATGGTTCGATTAAATATCTGCAGTAAGATGGCTATAAGCCCATTGGCAACACTTAGGGTGTACATGGCCACAGAAATGCTGAGCCCCTTACCCAATTCCAATTTTGAAAGGTCATGTCTTGTGTGTTAGACGAGCTTAGACTGCATGACTGTAGATTTTGCAGCCATTTATTTAGAATTGGGGCTGCATCTATGGCAGCAGTTTTGGGTTTTCCAGATTGTGACATTCAGTCTGTGGGCAGATGGGCTTCTGCTAAATTTAAAGGTTATGTGTGGCCATTACCTAAGTAATAGGTTGGGCGGATCTCACTGTGCTTTGTCCTTCAGGTCTCAGCATCAAGGAATGACTCCAGGTGGTCATCTGTGGCCACAGCTACATTTTCTGGTCAGCCAAATATGCACGGCGTTCAGCTTGGAGTCAGTCCTTGGGACTGGGCGAGCATGTGTTGCTCAATTGGCGAGGCCTGAGAGGCATGAGATGGGACAGATTTTCAGATCTGGTTTCCCAGTGTGCTTGCGAAGTATGTTTGGATGTATCGCTGGTCCATCTGGGCAGCAATGACCTGACATGGGTGCCGGGCAAGTCTTTGAGCCTCCAAGTTATTGCTGACTTGAGGAAGTTAAAGCAGCAATGCCCAGGCACTCGGGCGGCATGGTCCATAATTATTCCTCATCGTGTTTGGCGTGGAGCCGGAGAGCCCCATTGTATTGAACATTCCTGCAAGTGCATTAACCGTGAGGTAGGCAGGAATACGCAGCAGGGTTTAGGGTCGTTAATTCCACACCCAGAATTCTCTGTGCACTGTCCAGAGTTATATCAGGCCAATGGTGTTCACCTCTCCGACTTGGGTCTGGATATTTTTAAAGGACTTGAGAGGGGGCCTCCAGGTGGAAATATTTGGCTTGGTGGAGGGCAAGGAGCCTAATTCTTAGCCCCTTTGCCTTGGCAGGCAGTGCAAGGCAGCTGCACTAGGTGAATTGCAGGATACAGTCCCAGTAAGGGAACAGAGCAGCCTTTTAATTAAATAGCATAGATCTTAGGTTAAACTTAGTTGAATTAATAAGATTATAGGTTTATTTATAAGTTATATATGGCTGCCTTGGGGGGAGCTAGGCTCCCCCAGATGGAAAATGGGCAGATGAAAAGTAGCGCATTTTCAGGAGGAACTCACCTGTGTGAATGTGGCCTTGAGATTAAGAGCGCCAATGTCATAGCTTTACTTGCACTACAGCAGGCCCCCTTATTTTATTTGAAGTTATTGAATAAAGATGTGGGCCATGGTAAACTCCATTTAAACGTGTTGTCTGTTTATTTCGGGTCTGGGGGTGCAAGGGCAGTTTGCATGCATGTTAAAATTATGTTCTTATTAATTTATTGGCACATTATTTTTTTCCATCAACTTTCCCTAGTTACTCAGGCAAAAAATGTCCTTTAATAAGAACCATTCATAGGGAAGTGGCCACTTCACAGAGCTAGAAGCCCTTCAAACATGCTTTTAGAACCTCCATATGGAGGTTGTCTACCCATGACGTTTTCCTAGAATGTACAAGGTTTCCTGGAAATCGTTTTGGAACAAGTGGTGGGTTTTTATTTTTGTTTTGTTTTGTTTTGTGTGCTTTTTGTTTTTGGTTTGTTGTTTTGGGAAGGATGTGGAGTTCTTGCTTTAAATGAAAACAGAAAAGAGCCTTTGTGTGCCTCTCGGTTTCACTGGCCCTGCAGTCTAAACTGACCCTGCCTTAAGCTCAGGGCCAGCTCTACCTTTAGGGTTCACTGCCTCATACTACAGATGCAGGGTGAATTCTTCTAGATCTTCCTCCAATACTCCCCTATTGTACCCCCTATTTCCATATCCCTAAATTAATGTGCTACCTTGATTATAGTAGAAAGCCCTATCCTATCAGCATTTATTTATTTATTTATTTAAAATATTTCCATCCCACTTTTCTCCCCGAAAGGACCCAAGGTGAATTACATCATAAAACAGTATTTAAAAGCTAAAAAGAAGAAATACACAAATATTTGAAAAATAAAGTGGTACATCTTGTACATGCATGCTCTTAAGTCGAACAACTCTTAAGTAGAGCAGCCCTATCTAAAAAATAAAAAATATTAAAAAATAAAAAAAAATGTTAAGTAGAGCAGACCGCATCTAAAATTTGTAAGGCAGCAGTTAAAATGCCATTGGCTTTTCGCTCTTAAGTCAAATTGCTCTTAAGTCAAGCTGCTTGTAAGTAGAGGTACCACTGCATTATATTAAAATAGTAATAAGGTCACATTTAAAACATACTTAAAACAGAGCACAAAGATCCATTTAAAGCCCCTCTCAAAGCACCAGTCGTTACAGAAAAGCCTTCCTGAAGAGGAAAATGTTTGCCTGCCTGGGGAAAGACAGCAGAGATGAGGCCAGCCTAGCTTCTTGCAGGAAGATGTTCCAGAGTTTGGGAGCAGCATCAGAGAAGGCCCTCTCCTGTGTTCCCACCAAATGCACCTGTGAGGATGGTGGGACCAAGAGAAATGCCTCCCCTGATAATCTTAATGCCTGGTATGGCTCATATGAGCAGATGTGGTTGTTTAGATAGCTTGGACCCAATAATTAGATTCCAGTGCCAGCCCATCCTATTACCTCTTTCCTCCAGTTTTATAAATGCACATAAAATGGGAGAAAATGTCACAATAGTTTTGAACCTTTCAGAGCTAATGGACAGGCCTGGGGGAGAGAAAGACAGAGACAGAGAGGGCCCTGTCATACTTGAAATATGGTCTGATGTATTTATAAGTAAGTCTATGACATCTGTAATAATAAAGGTGTTAGTTCAAGGTACCCCACAACTACTTTTGTTTTTGAAAATAATTCAGTGGTAACTGACTGGATAGTTCAGTGGTTTGGGTAAGAACCCAACAGATTAGTGAGGCATGATTTGCCCTTGCAGAAGCCATGTTAGCTTTCCCTCAGCAGCACCTTCTCTTTTATGTGCCTATTAATTTTATCTTTTAGGATGGTTTCCATCACTTTACCTGGGACACATGTAAAACTGACTGGTCAGTAATTTCCTGGATCGCTTCTGGATCCTTTTTTGAAGATTGGTGTTACATTCACTACCTCCCAGTCATCAGGCACAACACCTGATTTGAGGGAAAGGTTATATATTTTGGCTAGGACATCAGCAATTTCATCTTTAAGTTCCTTGAGAACTCATGGGTGGATGTCTTCTGGTCTTGGTGATATGTTAGCATTTAGTTTAACAAGAAGTACAAGGACCTCCTCCCTGGTTATTTCTATCTGGCTTAATTCTTCAGTTTTTCTCCCTACAAAGATAGGCTCTGTTTGGGGCATGTGGTCGCTGTCTTCAGTGAATAATGAAGCAACAAATTCATTGAGTCTCTCTACAATCTCTGTTTCCTCTTCAATAATCCCTTGCCTTCCATTGTTGTCCAATGGTCCAATGGCCTTCCTAGTTGGGTTCTTACTTCTAATGTACTTACATAAGAACATAAGAAGAGCCATGCTGGATCAGGCCAGAGGCCCATCTAGTCCAGCTTCCTGTATCTCACAGCGGCCCCACCAGATGCGTTTGGGAGCGCATGAGACTAGATATCTGTCTCCTGATACCACTCCCCTGCATCTGGCCCTTGAAGTGCCCTGGTTTCTCCATCATGGTTTGTAACCTGTGATGGACTTTTCCTCCAGGAATCTGTCCAATCCCCTTTTGAAGGCATCCAGGCCAGATGCCATCACCACATCCTGTGGCAGGGAGTTCCATAGATTTACAACGCGCTGGGTGAAAAAATATTTTCTTTTGTCAGTTCTTACTCTCCCAGCCCTCAATTTGAGTGTATGTCCCCTAGTTCTGGTATTTTGGGAGAGAGAGAAGAGCTTCCCTCTATCCACTTTACTCATACCCTGCATTATTTTGTATGTCTCAATCATATCCCCCCTCAAGCGCCTTTTTTCCAGACTAAAGAGGCCCAAATGGTTTAGCCTTTCTTCATAAGGGAGGTGCCCCAGCCCAGTAATCATTTTAGTCACTCTCTTCTGCACCTTTTCCAGTTCCACTATGTCTTTCTTGAGATGCGGTGACCAGAATTGTACACAATACTCCAGGTGGGGCCTTACTATTGTTTTGTATAATGGCATTATAATGTTGGCTGTTTTATTTTCAATCCCCTTTTTGATAATCCCTAGCATGGAATTGGCCTTCTTCACTGCTGCCACACATTGGGAAGACACCTTCATGGAGCTGTCCACCAACACACCAAGATCTCTTTCCTGATCCGTCACGGATAACTCAGAGCCCATGAGTTGATAGATGAAGTTTGGATTTTTTGCCCCAATATGCATTACTTTACATTTGGTTACATTAAAACGCATTTGCCATTTCTCAGCCCATTCCCCCAGTTTGGAGAGATCCTTCTGGAGCTCTTCACAATCTTCTCTGGTTTTTACCACACGGAAAAGTTTTGTGTCATCTGCAAACTTGGCCACCTCACTGTTTATCCCTGTCTCCAGGTCATTTATGAACAGATTGAAAAGCACTGGTCCCAGGACAGAGCCCTGGGGCACACCGCTTTTCACTTTTCTCCATTGTGAAAATTTCCCATTGACACCTACTCTTTGGTTCCTGGATCTCAACCAGTTCTCAATCCATAAGAGGACCTGTCCTCTTATCCCCTGACTGTGCAATTTTCTCAGCAGCCTTTGGTGAGGGACTGTGTCAAAAGCCTTTTGAAAATCCAGATAGACTATATCCACCGGTTCACCCAAATCCACGTGCCTGTTGACCTTTTCAAAAAATTCTAAAAGGTTTGTCAGACAAGATTTACCCTTACAGAAGCCATGCTGATTTTCTCTCAGCAAGGTTTGTTCTTCTATGTGTTTTAAGATTTTCTCTTGGATGAGGCTTTCCACCATCTTACCTGGGACAGATGTAAGGCTAACCGGCCTGTAGTTTCCCAGGTCGCCCCTCCTTCCTTTTTTAAAAATTGGTGTGACATCTGCCATCTTCCAGTCCTCCGGCACTGTGGCCGTTTTAAGAGACAAGTTGCATATAACCGTTAAGAGATCTGCAATTTCATTTCTCAGTTCCCTAATAACCCTTGGGTGGATGCCATCTGGGCCTGGTGACTTGTTAATCCTCAATTTATCAATTAGTCCTAAAACCTCCTCTCTTTTAACCTGTATTTGATTTAATTCTTTGGTCAAGAGGGGCGGCTCAGGCAGCGGAATCCGCTGAAGGTCCTCTGTCGTGAAGACAGATGCAAAGAAGTCATTCAATTTCTCTGCAATGTCCAAGTCCTCCTTAACCTCCCCTTTTCCTCCCTCACCATCCAGAGGGCCAACTGGTTCTCTGGCAGGTTTTCTACTTCTAACATATTTAAAGAAGCTTTTATTATTACCCTTTATATTGCTAGCCATTCGTTCCTCAAAGTCTTTCTTTGCCTCCCTTATCATTTTCTTACATTTCTTTTGCCAGAGTTTGTGTTCCTTTTTATTATCCTCATTTGGGGAGGATTTCCATTTACAGAAGGACCTCTCCTTGTGCTTTAGAGCCTCTCTAACTCCACTTGTTAACCATGCCGGTGTCCTCTTGGACTTAAATGAGCTCTTCTTTCTTTGTGGTATGCACTTGTGCTGGGCCTCTATTATTGTTGTTTTAAACAGGCTCCATGCACTCTGAAGAGATTGGATTCTTCTAACCTTCCCCTTCAATTTCTCTCTAACTAGTTTCCTCATCTGAGGGAAGTTTGCCCTTCGAAAATCAAGGGTTTTTATGTCTGATTTGGTTGACACTCTTCCTCCGACATGCATGGCAAAGGTAATTGCAGCATGGTCACTGTTCCCCAGAGGCTCAGTGACATTCACACCCCTGACCAGGTCCTGAGTATCACACAATATTAGATCCAGAGTTGCCTGTTCTCGGGTGGGCTCCGTGACAAGTTGCTCTAAGGCACAGTCATTCAGCAAGTCGAGAAACCCAGTTTCTCTTTCTTGCCCGGAGCTCGCATTGGCCCAGTCAATGTGGGGATAATTGAAGTCCCCCATGATTACTATCCTATCCCTCTTAGCCACCTCCATGATTTCTCTCCTCATTTCAAGGTCCCCCTCAAGTTTTTTTTTTTTAGTTTGCTTCCTGTACTTAAATAACTCCTTGTTATTTCTCCTTGTTATTTAGCTATACTTTCCTCAAAGTCTTGCTTTGCTTTCCTGATTGTTGCCTTGCATTTGTTCTGCCAGAATTTATGTTTCTGCATGTTGTCCTCGTTTGGACAAGCTTTCCATCTTCTAAATGAGCATTTCTTGCCTTTGAACACTTCCCGAACCACTCCTGTAAGGCACATCAGAGTCCTCTTGGACCTGGCAGTGCCCTTTTTTCCTTTTGGCTATGCATTCCAATTGGGCCTCTGTTATGGGTTTTGTGAGGAACCATCATGCTTCTTGGAGTGTTTGGACTCTCACAATTTTCCCTTTCGGCTTCTTTTTTACTAGTTTCCTCATCTTTGGGAAATTTCCTTTTTGAGAATTTTAGATCTCTGTGTTAGAGTTCATCAGTGATTTGCAGTCTAGGATTAAATTAAAAGTAATTGTGTTGTGGTCACTGTTCCCTATTGGATCAGTCACATTAACATTTTGCACCAGATTCTGTGTATTACTCAGCATCAAGTCAAGGATTCTCACCATCTGTTCCAGGGGACAATCATTTAGCATATCTAGGAACTTTATCTGTTTATCATGTGCTGAACAACAATTCACCCAGTCTATGTGAGGGTAATTGGAGTCCCCCATTATAACCAGTCTCTCCTTCTTGGATGCCTCCTTTACAACATTCTCCAATTGCCAGTCTCCCTCAGGGGCTTGGGTCAGAGGCCGATATGCCTACTGTTAGACCATCCTTGTGGCCTATTACTCTTTCCCACAGAGTTTCTAATGGTAACTCCAAATCACCTAGATATTCCAATTCATACAATTTTATCACTTCTTTGATATACGAGGCTACACCACCTCCCATTTGCCCCTTCTTGTCTTTCCTGTACAGTTTGTAGCCTGGGATAAATGTATCCCATTGGTTATCATCTGTCCACCAGGTTTCAGTGATGCCAATAATATCAATATTTTTATCTACTGCTAAATATTCCAGTTCCCCTATATTGTTCCGGAGGCTTCTGACATTTGCATACAAGCATTTATAGAGGCTTTTCTGATGCAGTCTTTTAAGTGCAGTTGCATCATTAGCTTGCCTCTTGCATCCTTCTGCTGGAGTGCTGGTTACTAGCTCCTGGCTCTGCTCAGTAATTTTTGCATCCTTCTCACTACTCAAGTAGACACTTTCCTAAACTGGATGCTGCCCAGCTCCTGTTGGCTTTCCCCCAGTTATCAGTTTAAAAGGTGCTCTACAGCCTTTCTGATGTTGAGTGCCAGCAATCTGGTCCCATCCTGGTTCAAGCGCAACCTGTCCCTCCTAAGCAGGTTTGGTTTATCCCAAAATGTTTTGCAGTTTGACAAATCTAAAGCCCTCCTCTCGACACCATCACCTGATCCACACATTGAGGCTTCTGTGCTCTGCCTGCCTGGTGGGTCCTGCATGAGGAACAGGCAGCACTTCTGAAAATGCTACCTCAGAAGTCCGGGACTTCAATCTTCTTCCTAACAACCTGAATTTGGCTTCCAGGATTGACCATTTTGCCTTCCCAACATCACCGGTACCAACATATACCATGAAAACTGGGTCCTTCCCAGTTTTCTCTAACAAACTATCTAGATTTCTTGTGATGTCTGCAACCTTTGCACCTGGCAGGCAAGTCACCATATGGCTATCATGCGCATCACAAATCCATCCCTCTGTATTTCTAATAATCGAATTACCTAGTACAAGGAGCCTCTCTCCTGCAGCCTATTCATCTACATGCACCTGATCATCGATATTAAGCGAGAGGTCTTCAGTTTGTTCTTGTTGTTTGTCTTCCTGTATCTTATCAAGTGTGATGAGGGAGAGATTCACAGGTTGAACCAGTTGTTCCTCTGTGCATTCCTCATTAGGTGTGATGAGGGAAAGAGCCTCAAATTGATTCTGTAATTTGAGACTCTCAGAGCGATCTCTTGGTTTTCCACTTCTTTGAGTCATATTCCTCCATGCATCTACCTCCTGAGTTAGTGAAGTGACCTCCTCCTCAGAAGTGTCCCCTGTCTCTTCTTTGTCTAGGATAGTCTGCTCTGCTGTGTCCAAGAACAGTTCAAGCTCCTCAATTGCTGGTTAGATATGCGGGCCTCTAGCTGCTGTATCTTATCTTCTAGTAGTGCAACCAGCTTGCACTTGCTGCAAGTGTAGTTCTCTACACGCTTTGGCAAGATGACAAACATGGCACAAGTGTTGCAGGTAACTACAGCTGCTCCCTCAGACTCCATTTTAATGAGTGTAGTATTTTAGGCCTCAAAAAGGTACAACATAAAAATGGTCGCGATTAGGGATTACTCTCTTTTCAATGCATTCCTATGGGAAATGTGTATAAAGGAAAATTTGCTTAACAGAATTTCATTTGGAACAAATTAATTCCTTTATACAAGGTACCATTGTACTTTGAAAGCACAAGGGGATTCAGTGTTGTAGCCTTTCCTTCGGTACAAAATTAGGTGGCTATGGTTTTCAAGATGGGCATGAACTGCTGGTTCAGATGCTTGTGTTGGCTTGGCCAAAAAGGTCTTTGGAGCTTCAAGCCCACTTCTGGCATGTGCTCGCTCAGAGGTAGTGTCCTGGCTTCCCTCCTTCACTTCTTCTGAGTGCTGTCTCTGACTGGGTGCCCACAGGATTAGGAGGGGCTGCGAAGTGCTGATCTCCTGTTTGGCTAATAAAAAAACTGGCATGAACCATCAGACTGGTGGTACATTCCCATCTTATCTTAACTGGTAGCTTGGCCTGTTTTGAACAGGCCTCGCTTACCCCAGATGCTTCCTGGTGTCCAACAAACCTAAGCCTCTCTTCCTACACTGTCATCTAAGCCAAGCGTTATGTTTCCTCAACTTTGCCTGTCTTGTTTGCATTGTGTGTTGGCAACTATCATTTCTAAGAACACTGTCTTGGAAGCTTAGCTTTCAGACTCTTTCCTAATAGCATATATTTGGCTTCCAGGACCTCCTGGCTATATCTCTCCAATATCTTTGGTACCCATGCAAATAATGGTAACAGACTCCACCACAGTGTCACCTAACAAGGCTACCTAACAGACGTATGACAGCCACAGTCTTCATATCGGACAATGTCACAAGCAAAACAAGTAGCAGTATTGCCAGCTATTACATGGTCTTGCAAAACAGACACCATTATGCCTTATTACCCACTCAAAGGAACATGTTACAGGTAGCTGCACTGTTACCTCTTACACTTTACTTCAAATTCTGTTAATGGTCTTGCAACCCAGGTTGAAGACCTCTAATCTTCAGGTCCATACAAAATATAGCTGTTTCTCCACAAGTGCGCCTACCTTACCTGTGCCCAATTTAGGTCATAACTGTGGCCCTGGGGAATCACTGCTCTTCTACTGAAAATCAAACTCGCTGTTCCTGTTATTCTGCTAGCAGTGGTTCCTTTTTCCCTCTTAAAAAATAATAATCTGCAGAGCTCTGGAATTAGATTTAAGGTGCTTCTAAATGAATATCCCCTACTGCTACCAACAAAAGACACTATGAAGCTACAGTGTTTTGTTATGTCCCCAGTGGATTTTTTTAATCTGCAGGTTTTCTTTCTCTTTTTCCTATCATAAAAAAGAAGCAACGGGGAAAGATAGGAAACTCACAAATGGAACATGATAGGTTCTGATTGCCCTCATATAATTCTGTGAATTAGGTGGGCCAATTTTAAAATAAAAGCCTCGCCTGGAAGGAGCCTCTTTGCAGGAGTTGTGGCAGTCTAGATTATCTGACAGGGAGAAAGTGGATGGACAAGTAAATGGAAATACGGTCACTAGCTGCAATTTCTCATTTCCCTAGTTGATTCTTGGATATTGTCCAGCAATCTGAACCTTCCATAAATACTGTGAAATATCCAGGATAATGGGTCAGAATTTGAAGCTGAGACATTCTTGAAGGCCAAACCTATTCTAACCTGCCAGTGCTGCTATTGATTTCTCATTTCCTGTTCTGTATAGATGAAGAAACATGCCCTTATCTGGACATACACAGTAGAATTTAGCAGTTCTTCACCATATGATTTATCATGT
>JAHTLZ010004082.1:0-24355 GCA_023846285.1 Phrynocephalus versicolor
TCTCTCTCTCTCTCTCTCTCTCTCTCTCTCTCTCTCTCTCTCTGCAGGGCTGATTTGGATATAGGGTGGTCATCTACACATCCCATGCATGATTCCCCACTCAAAAAGAGGACAAAAGAGAACACCAATTTGTATACAATTGTGTGTGCTAATTTGTGTGCACAGGCACCCAGTCAGAAATGTTTAGAATTTCAGCTCCCTCACAATGGATATTGCTGGACTGAAGAAGGCTGTGTCCAGGTGAGCTGCTCCTATGCCTGCTGCTGAGTCTGCTGTCTAGGTGATGCTCTCTGGGGATGGGCAACTTCAGAGTCTTTGAGGCTTTAAAAAAAAAGATTAAAAACATGTGGCACCTAAAATATTAACTATTATATTTTAATGTAATCTTTTGTGGACATGTCCACTTCTTCAGACGTATAGCAGCAGAGTCTTTGGTCTCTCTCCTTATGGTTCTCTGTTTTTACATCAGACTTGGACTGGATAGTCCTTTCAACAGAGGGCTGTCTGAGGCCACCCCTTTCCTATTAGGATCACAGCACAGGCAAAAGGTTAATACACAGTTTTGTTTTCACTTAGGTTTCCTTCCACAGTGACTGCTTTTTTAATAAACAAATTAAAAGCAGCTGCAGAGCATCAGAGTGCACATTAAATTATGGCCCTCTCAGCCTTTCCCAGTTCTTCTGTATATTGTGCTTAGAGAGAAATTTGTGAGTGCGCAAATCTGTAGGCAAGGCAATAACTATGGTGAAGGAAGTGAGGCTTTCCTTCTGATCCAGGTTCCCGCTAGGGAGCACACACACACATGCTTACTTCCAGTCCCTCGACGCCAGACTTTCCCACCCTTGCACACCCACCACACCCGCTTTTGTTTCCATCACAACGGAACTCACACACGGGTGCACACGTGCACCTCAGACTGAAACAGGGACAAAAATTAGGGGGCATGTGCGGAGGGCACCAAAATTTAGAGCACTGAAATATAGGGTTGAATTTACTGATCAACAGAAAAAGAAGTGTACTCTCTGCTGCCCTTATTTACTTTTTGTTTGTTTTGAAGCTTATACTCTCTTTTTTCTTTTGGGAGGACATCATGGTCTCCTACTCCTTGGGGCTCTCACTCACGCCTCAGGATAAAGCAGGCAGGAGATAGTGTCATTTGCCGCAGGACAGTATGCATTGGCCCCAGTACCCAGAAGAGTTCAAAGCATAGCTGTTACCTCTTTTGTTTGTAGTGTGCGAAGCAGCTGTGACAAATATAGCAATGATACACAGAGGTCAGAACTGCTTCCAACCTGTGGTGTTAAGGAAGTCACCTGTCTAATTCTTCACATATACCCATGGACTAAAACCTTTGCAAAATTACACCTCCCTCCCTTCCTTCTAGACTATTTTGTATAAGAGGCTTAACTCTTCCTAGAACCTTGTCCCAGAAAAGTTTTATAGTACAATTTGAAAAATACTAATAAAAATCCAAAATGTGGCATAATTAAAAAAAATCAAAATGCAGTTTAAAATAAATAAATATATAGTGCAAAATCTATAGTGCAAGGGGGGGGGAAAATCTAACAAACCCTTGTTAAAATGCCAGAACTCAAGTAATTTAAACCTGACCCCTAGAACAGAACATTTCTGTTGTTAAAATACTCTACAACAAGACCACCACCAAAAGAAAAAATCGGCTGAAATTTACTAATTGATCTCGTGTGAATGCTCAGGAGCAACAAAAATATCCAAGTACAGTGGGCCCCTGTATAACAAACGGTTGGTATAACATAAAATCTGTACAGCATAAAGAATTCTGGAGATAGGGGAAATTTGCTTAACAGAATCGCCTATGGGACAAATCCGTACAACATAAAAATGGTCGCGATTAGGGATTACTCCGTTTTCAATGCATTCCTGTGGGAAATTTGTACAAAGGAAAATTTGCTTAACAGAATTTCATTTGGAACGAATTAATTCCTTTATACAAGGTACCACTGTAAATTGCACTGATTTGACTGAAAAACTAGGAATGGAGAAAGAGAAGGAGGAGGTGAAGGAAACTCACAGGGACCTCCAGTGGATGGAAGAAGAAAAAGGGAAGGGCAAATTCCATTGGGTCTGACCTTCACCTGCACAGTGATGGATGGGCCCAAGTCCAGTGCCTGCCTGTTTGCTTATTGGGGGCAGGAGCCCAGTGCCAGATGCCAGCACCATCAAAATCAAGTGTAAATTAGGGCTCAAGCTTATGAGGGTCATCTCAATAAATGCAAATCACTAGTTTTCAAGTTTCATATCATTACGTATTCAAATAATATTATAAAAAGCAGTAATAAAATGAGGCCTTTAAAACTTGGCAAAATGTCAGCATCTCTTGTTCCTGCCAAGCCAAGCAGAACTGGTACAATTAAAAGATCCTTTCCCCCTTCAACTCAACACTTCCTTCTTATCTGTTCAGCCCACTTTCATGATTATTAATAGACTCTCTTAATAGCCTCGTTTCATCTTCTGCTTGTACAGAGGTGGGGCTCATGCCATGAATTTGTCATAGTGTTAAAGGAATTAAAATATCTCCTGCCTGCCACACACACACACACACACACACACACACACACACACACACACACACAAAGCAAGTGAAACATATATATATATATATATGGAAAAACGGCCAATAGCTCACTCACTCTAGCTGAGCCACTGATTATATTTCAGAAAATATCTGGGAGGGCCTTCTTGGTGGCGGCTCCCAGGCTTTAGAACTCCCTCCCAAAGAAGGCCAGCCTGACCCCCTCTTTGCTGCCCTTCCATGACCAAGCAAAGACGTTTTTTCCAGGCAGGACTTTGGTAAGTAACTGACTGACAAAGAAGAGGCTTATAATTGGAAGATCTTAAAATTTTTAAAATGTGCTTCAAGTTGTTTTAAGCGGCTGTATTCATTAGTTGTAATATATAATATAGTGTCTTTTCATCTTGCAATTCATTGTGTTTTTAAAGCATCCCCATAGTAGTTTTTTTAATATTTTGTAAGCTGCCCTGTGTGGCTTTATTCAGAGAAAGGGAAGTATGGAAAACATGAGTGAATGGGATGCTAACTTAAACTAAGGGTGTGATCACACAGGGAAATAGATCACAATTGGGACCACTTGTGGATTGGTCCGGAGCAATCTTTTCCCTCTTGATCACATGATGCATGGGGAAATGCACTCCAGCCTGACCCTGATCTGTGCTGAATATGGACCTTTTGGGTCCAGTTATAGGGCTGTGGAGTGTGGTGGCTAAGTGGTCTAGAGCGCTGAAAACTATCAGCTGCAGAGTCAGCAGCTCAGAGGTTCGAATCCCAGGTGCCACACAGTGGAGTGAACTCCCCCGGCTAACCCCAGCTCCTGCCAACCTAGCAGTTCGAAAGCATGTAAATGAAGTTGATAAATAGGTACCACCATAAAAATGTGGGAAGGTAAACAGTGTTCCGTGCAAAGAAATGTTTCACCCATGCCAGCCACATGGCCACGAACTTGCACAACATTGGCTCTTTGGCTTGAAACCAAAGATGAGCACAGCCCCCAGAGTTGGCTACGACTAGCACGCATGTGCAGGGGGAACATTTGCCTTTTATAGGTCTTCTAATATTTTTAAGGGACAGACTGGAGTGTGTCTCCAGCAGATGGAAATGTCAGTTTAAGAGAAATCACTCCTGTTAAAATGACCCTTTCCGGTGTTATCAGGTGTGTTGTTTTGTGAATGTCTGCACACCTTGTGTTGTCTTGAGGGTAAAATAACACACTGGGTGTAGAGACTGGGATAATCTAAACCCCTAGTGTAACTGAGCAATACTGGGACCAGAAATATAAGAAAGTAACATTTCTAAGCTCTGCCTGGATCTTAGATCTGGGGAAATGGCACTGGTAATATTCTACCTGGTATCTGTTTTATACACATATGGAAGCCCATCAAATTTTGAGTCTGAAAATCATTCAGAAGCCTGTGAGGCCTTGCACAGTCCCAGAGTGCCCCCATTTCTGAGTGCACTCTACCTGGAAAACACTGGAAAGGGTTACCAGAGGTCAGAACAGACTTGACAGCACATGATCGTTATTATTTATATCGCAAAGCCTCTTTTACCTTAAAAATAAAATTAAAATAAACCTGAAAGCCCAGTTCCGCAATTCATTGTGCAGCTGTGCAATAGAAATCACACTTATCTCCAGCAACAAAAGGAGCAGTGAGAGTGGGGTGGAGAAGCATTTTAAAAAAAAGTTAGGCCAAACAGTGGAAGAAAGGACTTTGGAATAATCTCTAGTACCTTTACCTGCAGGGGGTTCTTTGTGCTTATGGCAAGGACGTGATACTTGTAATAACACAGTTCGCAGCTCCAGCATCCTCTCTCACTGATCCATTTGATCAAGCAAGGCTGGTGTGTACATTTCACTGACCCATCACACCGACACGGACTCAGCAACTCACCCTGAAAAGAGAAAAGGTGGGAGAGACAGCACAGTGAGAAGGAAGCAAAGCTCGATCTGGTTGCCCCAGTAAGGCTGAGTCCAGGCACCCCGGCAAGATGATGGAGCGACATATTCTCCAGTGGGTAAAATACTCAATTGCTCCCCAACCCATAGGAAACATTAGGGTTTTTTGCTACTACAACTCCCATCCAGGTGCTCACATACTGGTTTGAGGCAATTGCCAATCAGTAAGTCTCCTCCTAACATCTGCACCCTTCTCAATAGGGCCCCACTTATCGAAACTCCCTCCCTCTGAGTGCTATGAACCGATCTTCAGTAATGTTGTCGATGCTGAGATTCGAATCTATTACCATGGCCTGGCATCCCTAGTAAATGGAAAGGGGTAATAATGCTGGGTTTGGTTGTAACCACAGCCACAGAACAGAATCTAGGTAGAAACGGCCATCCAAATTAGATTCATAAAATATGTGATAAATGTGCATCTGTTTCCACCCTATTATTAGACCAAAGACTCGTGCTATGCTAAATTATGCTGCAGTTACAAGGAGACACAAAATTTTAAAAAGAAAATGAAATGCAGTTGGGGAATCAAAGATGCAAACACCACAGAATCGTAGCTAGAAGGGCCTTGACACCCTATTGC
The DNA here is from genome assembly GCA_023846285.1 of Phrynocephalus versicolor. NCBI lineage: Eukaryota > Metazoa > Chordata > Lepidosauria > Squamata > Agamidae > Phrynocephalus > Phrynocephalus versicolor. The sequence continues at coordinate 5,092 of JAHTLZ010004082.1, forward strand.
ATTGAACCTACTCCCCACTCTGTAGGCGTCACTCAGAAACCAGGGCATGGGACAAGGCCACCAGCAATGGTCCCAACAGATAACTCCAGCAAGTGAACCAAGGGGGAGAATTGTATAGAGGTGGAGCCCCTCCTCCACACCTGCTAGCCAATGGGATCCCATTGTCCTGAGCCCCTGATACCCTCTCCAGAGAGTCAGTTGAGGCCTAGGTGCTAAAATGTTAAGATTTCAATAAGGGATTTTTAAAAAAAATCACAGTAGATCCAAATTCACACCCTTCCATTTTGACTAGGTGACTTACGTACAACACTCACATTCTTCGTTCCTAACTTTGATTGAGGTTGATCAAAGCCTCTAGGCAACAATAACACATTATAAACAATATACAAATTACATTTTAATTCACCGGCATAATTATTTCAGAATTTTCCTCTTGCTAGGCAGTGGTTGCACTTTTGGTATTTCATCTGGAACAGATCCCTGAAAAATGAGCTTAACAGGCACTCATGCGGCTTATGATGAGGCTGAAGAATCACAAAGACAATGATGTTGTCTGAGGTTCTGGGAGGTTCTCAGAGATTGGAACTAAACTAGTTTATGTATAATAGCCTGGAAAACAAATATTCAGTTATTTGGAATCAGTCCCTTTGTCCAGTAACAAAGGTATTGTATTATGAGTAGAACTTAATAAACAATAATGTCACCGTTTTTCTAGTTTAACTGTAACATTATAGTGAGATTTATACGGGAGAATGGTTCCACTAAATAAATGGTGGAGAAGAAATAACACTTGCTTCAAAAACTGTGCCTCTTTTCACAGAATTGAAAGAAAATTCACTGATGTTAAACTGTAAAATTTCATTTCATTAAATTAACTAAAAATACTGGGATAGTTACATTAGAAAGAGGAAAGTGAAAACGTGTTTTAAAAACACAGCTATAGTTACCATTATGTCTTGTTCCCTTTCAACCATAGATGTGCTTAATTACTTTTAGAAATAAACTTTTGCAAACTATTCCCCACATTCTCCTTTCCCAAAGGCTGGAGATTAGTAGTTCCAAATGAAGGCAAACACAGTGATCAGTCTTACCAAGGCTGCTTTGCATTCAAGTTAGATCATCTTAAGAAATATTATTAATATTCATTGCATTGTTACATCTAGGTTATAATGATAAACAGTGAATCTTGTCATTACCTGTCATGCAGTTTGTGAGGCAAAAGGAGCCTGAGCATTGAGAGAGCAGAGTCATACTTATCTCAAGGATCTGCACCAAATGGATGGTGTGGAAAGTGGGTATAATTATGGGATGAAGATGGAAGATTGAGAGCATTTGTATTTTTAACCTATACGCTAACCATCTACCTGGTTTGTTTGCATTTTCCACAAAATTCAGTTTGGCCAACTTGATTTTGTGAGCTATATCTGCAGTCAGGATCAGATTGAGTTCATGCCTACAAGAGGCCAGGTCTTTGTTCAGCTTGTCGTTACGGGGGTCTTGTGTTAAGTCCGTTTCGAGCTTTTTCATCATATTAAGAATTGATTCATATTTCTTTTTCCTCTCTTTATTCCGTCTTGCCATAAATTGGATAACAAAACCTCTAAAGTATGGCTTGAAGGCATCCCATACCGTTTCAGATTAGTTTCAAAATACAAATTCAAATCTCTAGCAGCCTCTGAAATGAATTCTTTATCAGTCCAAAGAGTTGAGTTAATTTTCCAGTGCCTAGGCATACCTGAGGATTTCAGTGTCCATAAGATGGCATTGTGGTCAGATAACACTCGAGGTAAAGTTTCAATATCCCTTGTATTTAGTAGAAGATCAGATGTAGCCCAACACATATCTATACGGGAGAAGGAAGCATATTGTCTTGAATAGAAGGTGTAACCATCTTTTAGTGGATTTTTCCTTCTCCAGATGTCATGAAGTTCTAGAATGTCGGACATATCCAAAAACGATTTGGGCAATGTGGAAGATGAGGTCTTGAGTTTTTTCCTTTTTGGTGTTTTCCTGTCTACTGAGGGAATGTGTACAGCATTGAAATCTCCCAATATTATAAGCTGGTGATTCCCATATTGCAACAGTTTCTGGGCCAGTTGTTCAAAGAATGCTTGTCTTCCATGGTTATCATTAGGAGCATATATACCAGCAATAATTGTTTCTTTAGATTGGATTTTTGCTTGGACAAGAATCCATCTGCCTGATTCATCTTTTTCCAGAAGGGTTGGGGAAAGCTCTGGTTTAATATACAGTGCCACCCCATTTTGCTTCTTTTCTTTGTTTGATGTGGAAAATAGATTTCCCAATTTATTTTGTATTAAATATTGTTCATGTTTTCTCAATATATGGGTTTCCTGTAAACAGATGATGGAGCATTGTTGTTTTTGGAGAAAATTGAAAGTTTTCCGACGCTTCTGGGGGGTGTTCATACCATTAATATTCCATGTTAGAATTTTTTGAGCCATCTTGCTACTTCCAATAATATTTTTTCTTCCCTGATTTTGGCCTAAGGTAGTGTTTCGGCCTGGCACCTCCCACTGCGCCACAAGAATCTTGGTCGTGCTTTGAAGTCTCTTGTTTCGAAGTCTGGTCATCACGGCTGTCATCTTTGGTAGTGGTTTGAGTTCCGATCGTGTCCTCACCTTCAGAGGAGGATGGTGAAGAAGAGGAGGGGGAGTAGCCCAGCTTCTTTGCATTTTTTTCAGCAAAGGCTCTAGCTTTCTGGTGGGATTCAATTTTCTGTAATTTGCCTTCCCATTGGAAGGACAAACCTTGGGGGTAGAGCCACTTGTATCTTATGTCATGCTTGAGCAGGAGTTTGGTAAGAAATATATATTCTTTCCGCAGTTGGCGAACCTCCCAAGGGACATCTTTCAGTATTGTCACTTTGGATTTATTGATTTCCACCTCCTTATCTTGGGTAGCCTTGAGGATGCAATCACGAGTGTATCTTCTAACCAATTTGACTATTACCTCAGGAGGGAGTTTATTTCTTCTGGTATAAGCCGTTGGTTGATGGTAAATCACGTCTACCTCGCGAAGAAAATCTTCAACGGGTACCTCAAGTAGGGTGGCCAGGCTGTCTCCAACTATGGTGTAGAGATTTTCATCTTTGTCCACAGTAAGGTTTTGAATTCTTAGAATTTTGGAAGAGGCTTCGATTTCCTGTGTAAGAACCAGTTTGCTTGTTGATTCCATTGAGACTTCAATTTCTCCAAGACGAAAATCAGTGACATTCATATTCTCTTCCAACGCTTGTAAACGACCACCGAAAGTTTCTAGTTTGGCATCCACATTCGAAAAACCCTCTTTCATTTCTGCTCTTAAGTTGGAAAATCCAGTGCTTTGGTCTGAGAGCATTTTTACCTGGGTAAGATTCAACTGGTTTAATGCATCTAGGATTTGGCCAGATTGGCTTAATTGACTTGATTGTTGAGTCATAGTTGCTGGATGGGCCAAAGGAACAAAAGCAGATTTCTTTTGTATAGTTGGGGTCTTGCTCATACTGAAGATTTATTTTGTGGTGGTAAAGGGATCGATTGCCTCTTCTCAGGAGAATTACAAAGTCTTTAAGGGATTAGTCTTACTCTAATCAGTTTGCTGCTTTCAAGAGATGTATGTGAAGTTGCAAACATGGAAAAATCCAGTAGATGGCGTGCTGTACCCAGTTTTGCCAACAGAGTCCGAAGAATATAGTACGGGGTGAAATGGGAGCTTTAGGGTTAAATCTACCGTTAGATGAATATGAAAGTGAAAGCAGGAGTTGCAGTCCACCGAGAGGCAGATAATAACAGATAAAACAGGAGAGATGACTAAAAAGAGGCAGATTCTTTTCGGTAAGTTGCTTGATTTATATTCTTGAAGGGGCTTTCGGGTGGAAAAAGCCACTCACGGTTCTGGAGGAATAGAGGCAGCTCAAACTTCCGTCAGGATCTCCCAAGGTCTCAGCCACACGGGAATACCACCAGGGTACAATCACAAAAACTCATATTTTCACTCAAAGACAAAACTGGGGAAAATCAGACAGAGCAATTACAAATCCGAAAAATCATAGAGGAATATTACCAAAGATTATTCAAGCCGGAGATGATTGACAATGATGCTATCTTCCAATACCTTGAACAAGCCAATTTTCCAAAACTTACTGAGGAACAGAGAGCTCAGACGAATGCCCCTATCACAATGATGGAAATAACAGAGGCTATCAATCATCAAAAATTGAATAAAGCGTCTGGACCTGACCAAATACCAGCCATATTTTACAAAAAAATTTCGGAGACAATTTCTGGAAATATGAAAAACCTCTTTACATCTATATTTGAAGGCGAAGATATACCAGATTCCTGGAAATCATCACATACGACACTGATTCCCAAAGAAGGGAAATCCAAAGATTTGATACAGAACTACAGGCCAATTGCTCTCCTAAACGTGGATTACAAAATTTTTGCAACCATCCTGGCCAATAGATGGTGGATGATTTTACCTTCTTTGATATCACACGACCAGACTGGATTTCTCCCGAAAAGGCACCTCCAATCCAATATCAGAACTTTTCTCAGTGTGTTGGAATATTACGAATCCCACCCCGAGAAGCAAGTAGCTTTTGCATTCATTGATGCTGAGAAAGCCTTTGATAATGTATCCTGGTCTTTACTCAAAACTCAATTAGATTACCTTCAGTGTGGCCACAGAATGTTGCGAGCTATTGAACAAATCTATTCTACCCAAAATACCAGGATTGTAGTGAATGGTCACCTCACAGATAAAGTTAATATTCACAAAGGTACTAGGCAAGGATGTCCTCTTTCCCCTCTTTTGTTTATATCCACCCTGGAAATTCTTCTTCATGTAATAAGGGAAAACCCAGACATTCAAGGCCTACAAAATAAGGGAGAAGTTTACAAGGTACAAGCCTTTGCAGATGACCTGATGGTTATCATGGAGAACCCTCAGACCTCCTCCGTAGAACTTCTAAAGACCCTGGAGGCATATTCTAAAATCTCCGGATTAAAGGTGAATAGAGAAAAAACATTGGTTCTAACTAAAAATATGACCCCATCCATGATTGAAAAACTGGTAAATCAATCTGGTTTTCAACATTCTAATAGGGTAAAATATTTGGGTATTACTGTATCTAACTGATGTAACTCTTTACTCAAAGACAATTATGTTAATGTTATTAAAACAATCAAAGCTGATCTCGAAACTTGGTCAAGACTTCAGCTATCCTTAATGGGCAGAATTGCTGCAATCAAAATGAATGTCTTACCTAAACTGCTTTTCCTATTTCAATCTCTGCCTATATTACCAAACTTTAAGATCATTTCAGATCTGGAAAAAAGTATACGTATATTTATATGGCAAAAGAAAAAAGCAAGGATTAAAAATATTTATTTGCAGGATAGAACCAAATTTGGAGGCTTTGCCCTTCCCAATTTGGTACTATACTACAAGGCTGCCGCCATGACTTGGATTAAAGACTGGATTTTGATGACAAATAAAAGAATATTGCAGCTCGAGAGTTATGGCCTTGATAAGGGCTGGCATCACTATATGTGGTACAAGGGAAATCTACCTACCCTCTTTAAAAAGCACTGGATAAGAAATGCCTTAATCAAAATATGGTCATTGATCCAAAAACAATTTTATCTCAAAGCACCTATGTGGTTATCCCCACTGGGAGCAATTTATAGCTCCCAGGCAAGTGAAATCTCAAAAGTTATAACTTACAGACACCTTCTGAATGCTGACCTCTCATTGAAACCATTAGGGAAATTAGTATCAGAAGGTTACAATCTGGATTGGTGGAAATATCAACAAATACATTCACACTTCAAAGAGCTTTCCAAAGAGGGTGGTTTTATGACTACTGATACCCCATTTGATAAAATACTTTCTTCTGGTGACTCAAAGCTTCTTAGCAAATTTTATAATATACTGTTAAACGAAAAAATGATTGATACATTGGTTAAAGACTCTATGATTAGATGGGCTGAAAACTTTGGTTATACTATTCATTTAAATAAATGGGACTCTTTGTGGAATACAGTTAAAATCTTTAAATCTATTTCGTTTAAGGAAAATTGTTATAAAATGTTTTATAGATGGCATTTTGCACCTCATCGTTTATCCAAGATGTATAATTGTTCACCTAAATGTTGGAAATGTAACTATGACTGTGGAACCTTTTATCATATGTGGTGGACTTGTAAAGAAGCAAAGGCGTACTGGAACATGGTAAAACTTTTCTTAGAAAGATCTTTGAAAATTAAGATAGAGCTTAGACCAGAACTATTCTTGTTAAATATAGTAGATATAAATATTTCCTATGACCAGAGATATGTACTTCACCATGTAATTGTTGCTGCAAGAATATTGTATGCGAAACTTTGGAAGCAACCAAACACGCCAACAGAGAAGGATTTCCACGGAAAGATAAGAGAATGTATCGAAATTGATAAACTCTCTGGTTATCTAAAGGGAGACTACGACGAGATCTTTCGGGAAAGATGGCAAGAAGTAACAAATTCATTAGTATTGTGATAATATTTGGCAATTCTAGTAATATGTTAAATTACTATTTCTATTTTGCTTGATATACTCAATGTAAATTTTAAAAATTGTACCCCCCCTTTTTTCCCCCTCACCCATACTTTTTTTCCTTGTTCCCCCCTTAAAAATCCAATAAAAATCTATTAAAAAAAAAAGAGAGAGAGCATTTGTATTCGGTGAAGGGGTTTGGAAAGCTGTTGGATGACAGTAGCATTCTCTTTTTTAAAATACAATAGGCTTCCAGGAGGAGTCTGGCTGGGTAATGGTGGAGAGCCATCATGTCTGACCCCATTGATTAGAAACATTGAGTCATGCTTGCACAAAACCCTTGCTCAAATATTTTGCAAAGGTGGGAAGGCATTGGTGAGCTAGAGGGCTTCCTGTTGGAAGCTCAGCTCAGTATTTTCCTGCTGCTTCAAGTGAAGAAATGCAGTTAAAGACACAAAAAAGGAGACATGGAGTGTGTTGACAAATATATTAAGTACCTTGAAATTTGGTTGAATGAACATAACAGGGATGGCTCAGGAAGGCTTCCTTATGATGCACAATGGGATGCACAGTAAAACTTAAAACTAGGATTGAGAAATGCACATTTCATAGTGCTCTTTATACAGCTCTCTTTTATAGCATTGAACTGTGAACTTGAACACAGGGAGCTGAACAAAAAGTGAAGCATATTAAATGGGTTTTTACAAAAAGGATGTGTTTGAGGGTGAGGCACAAAGGAGAGGGAAGCGCTTGGGGTGATGGACCTCAGAGTCTGCATTTTGCCCACTCCTGTAGCAAAGGCAGAGATGGGGCTGAGATCAAGGGAGAGTGATCTAAAAGAAGCTTTAATTAACTTAAAGACTAACTAAATAAATAAATTCAGGATGCTCAAAATCAAAGCCATCCATTGCTAAGGTAGCATTTTTTTTTAAAAAAAAAACTGCAGTAACATATAATTGTGGAAGCTTGGAGTGACTGTTTGACATCAGAACACAATAGCAATTATCTCCCTGATTGATAGGGAAGGGTGACTGAGTTTAATCCAAGATGTGCAACAGAAACACATCTTGATTCAGAAAACTCCACGTTTCCTTATTGCAGTCAGTTTCAGGGGCATGGTAACATTGTGAAATGTGCACAAAACTATGTCTCAATATCAGAATATGCACTCCAAAATGTGTACATTTGTCAAATGCACTCAAATGTGCATGAAAATCAATGTAATATAAAAAGGTACACACACACACACACACACATTTGGTGGGTTGTGGCACAATAGAGAACCTCCTCCTCTGCTTTCATTTACACTATCAGTTTGAGTTAAAATGGGATAGAGCAGGCCTGACCAACAGGTAGTCCGGGGGCTACCAGTAGCCCACGAAGGGTTCAAAAGTAGCCTGCCAGCCATCAATAAAAATGTGAGGGTATAAGTTCTCCACATCTACCTCCCCCACCCCAAGGACCACCACTGCCCCAGCAAAGCTCTGGGTCTGCCAGACCACTGTCTCAGCTGAGCGAGGCAGTTCAAGGGCCATGATACAGTCCCCTGCTTTCCCTACAGGCCAGATGATCGGCATGCCACTCTCTCATGACCAATTGAGTTGTTGGTGCAGAGCGGAGGAAGGGGAGTGGAGGAGACAGTGAGGGGCAGGGTCATGGTCATGCCCACCTCCTTTGCGTGGTGACAGCCCCCCCCCCGGAGAATTCCTTCCTCCCACCCTTCCATCCTCCCCTCCTCCCACCTCCACAGCTGCCTCACAGAGACTGTGACCTGCTGCTGCTCCTGCTTCCCTTCTGAGCCATTCCCTCCTCCTTGCGCCGCTGTGGCGATGTGATCGCCCCGCTGCTGGCTTGGCCCATCGCAGCTGCACAGGGAACATGGCAGAGGTGAGTGAGAGCTATGGGCGGTAGCAGGAGTGGCAGTGAGGGGGCTGGAAGGGAGAAGGGGGAAAACAGGAGGAGAAGTAGACTCAAGTCAGGCCCCGGGCAGGATGGGAGGGAAAGTGCACCTTTTTTAAAAAAAAGTCTTCCAGCAGCCTGGGCAAGCAGAAGGGGTGATCTGTGCAAGCATGCACACACCTCCCTTGCATCCGTCCACACCGGCTCAAGCGGGTGTAAGGGAAGTGTGTGCATGGTCAGCCTTACCATAGGAATGCATTGAAATATGTTCCCTCCAGAAAGGATTGATTGATTTTCAATGGGTTCCTATGGGAAACCACTGCTCTACTTACAATTTTTTTTACTTATGAGCATATGCTCGGAACAGATAAAATTCGTAAGTAGAGGTTTTAGTGTAGTAGCCCTCAGGCACTTTCATCCGGAAAAAGTAGACCTCAGCCCGTTCAAAGTTGGACAGCCCTGGGACAGAGAATGGAGTAATCAGAAGTATGTGGGTGGAACACCTCTAAAAAGAGCCAAGATGGATCGCTCTACATCAAAACACATTTCATTCGAACCAAATAGCACCAAAAGCAATCCAAACAGCAAGGTATGTGCTCATTGGGAAGACCACATGTGAGGTCCACAAGTGTAAAAGTTGGGTGCCAAAAAACCGTGAGAGCAAACCAATACCCAGGGCCCAAGGGAAAAAAATGCCAGGGGTTGTGTTTTGTGTCATCTTGTTATATTACTCCCCTACCCCCAATGGGTTTCAATTTGCCAGGCAGCAGCAGGAAAGGATTTATTTGAGGGGTGTTAAAGCTACCCAAATGCTGCCTGGCAGGCAGATGGTTGGAGCACTTTCCTTTTCTATTTCTGTGATCTAATTACATAGCTTACCATGCCAAAAACATACATCATGAATAATAAAAAATATTGAAACAAATTCAGCATTTTTCACTCTGCTCCCCCCTTACCAGCGACATTTACTTTTGCCTAAAGTAAATGTAAAATAAATTTACATTTACTTTAGAGCTGTTTGGCAGTGGAATATGCTGCCAGGGAGGGTGGTGGAGTCTCCTTCTTTGGAAGTTTTTAAGTAGAGGCTGGACAACCATCTGTCGGAAATACTGTGATGGGGTTCCTGCATGGCAGGGGGTTGGAGTGGATGACCCTTGAGGTCTCTTCCAACTCTAGGATTCTATGATTCTAGGCTCTTTGAGCCTTAACCCTTGTTTCTGTAGTTTAATACTCACCCAGGCAAAAATGGGTTATTCACCACCTTGCAGTCATCTTTCGTTGGCTGTAGAATTCACACAGAACTAAATCTAGAATGGAAGCATTTTACAATGCTGGAGCTTGAAGATTTGTAAATAATGTCCTTATGTTTCAGCCATTACTAGCAACAGTGTAGAAAACTCAGGCACAAGCCATCAACTAGTCTCCAATAAATTTATTGCATGTTGCCATTAAGTTACTATACTTTTTAAAAGTCCCTATCTAATTTACTAGAACAAGAAATTCCCCATGCCATGTTTTGGCAAATGACAGTGTTGAAATCAGAAATGTCAGTAGGTTGGTCCTAATGGACTATGCAGTACCAGAAAAGAGGAATATCATTTAGTTCCTTGTTTGCACAACAACAGCAAAATACCAGTAACTTTGGAGTTAACCCTGATTAAAAAGTATCCAAGAAAACACCATCTCCCACAGCATTAAACTCAAATATAGTTTTTCAGACCTAATTTTGGGCTTTAAAAAGATGTCCTCAACTTATACTTGGGTGAATACAGTAAGTCGATGGGGTGAGGAGGAGAAGTGGTGGGTTTTTTAACCTTTTTTTCACTCCCGAAGGAAGCACCAATGTCCACCATTGGTGCTTGCTTTGGGAGAGAAAGAAAGTTTTTAAAACCCACCACTTCTCCCCTCACCATTGGGCACATAGACGGTGAGTGGGGATACAGGTTCCAAACACTGTCCACCATTGGCGCTTGCTTTGGGAGAGGAAAATCAGTTTTAAAAACCAGCTGCTTCTCCCCTCCCATCAGAAGAGGAAGAGGAAGGTAAGGGGAACTGCCACAGTGGCAACCACCACCACCGCCAGCACCAGCTTGGGGAAGGCAGCAGAGGGAAATATTGTCTCGGGTTATACGCGAGTAAATCAATTTCCCTACTTTTTAAAAACAAAATTAGGGCCTCGACTTATACTTGGGTTGACTTATACTCGAGTATATAGGTAATATAATGAATCCTTCATAGCCACTGAACTTCCTGGATTGGTTAAGCCAACACTATGGTGTTTAAATTCTTCCACATCAAGCTGGCATAAGGGTGCATTTCTGTCTCTCCCTTTTTAACATTGCCAGTACTATTTGTGATTCTTGTGGATGTGTGATAGAACACAACGACAGCTGCTAACTGGTGTGACGGAAGGCATGGTACTGATGGGAAGAGGCAACAGGGACAGGCACAACCAGGAATGAAGGGGAATGCTGGAAGTTGCAGGCCAAAAAGTAACTTTTCCGAGCCCTGCCTGTGGCTCTATCCTTTCCAGCAGAGGACAACAGGCACCGAAGCTTTCAGGATGAGTTCTTGAGAAGATGGTACAACTGCCCCCGGCTTCTGCCACCTGAAAGAGTTGTCTCACTTTGCCTAGAGAGGTACGGCTGGTCCTGCTTCTGCAATCCCTAACATAGACTTATGAGGTTTGTGTACAGCCTCTCCTCTAAATGACAGCAATTCAGTCGTATCCTATTCGTGTTGATCAGTTGTACGCAGCAAGCGTAGAGAAGACTGCAAACCCTTTGGAGGCAGGCAGACAATGGCGACTCATTGATCTTTGCTAGGAAAGGCTGGAAAGAACAAGTGTGATTTCACAGAAAACACACTAAGGAAAAAGAACATTTGCGTTTTACATCCAGTCTGCAATGGCACAAACTTCAGTTTGTTTCAAGTTCTCAGAAGGACATTTGTTATGAGGTACTTCTGAGTCTATACAAATGAGGGAATGAATCACACAAGGTTTTATTGAAAAGAAAGACACCTTTTGCTGCTTGCTAAGAGTAGCTGACACCCTTGCCCCTCCAAATGATGTAGCTCTAATTGGTATTAGCAGCTAAAACGACACTTGTCAAGGAGCACTTGGCTGTGAGAAATTACAGGCGTAGTATCGCCAGGACGCAGTTGTCATTGTTGTCAACTGTTCCTAATACAAAAACAAAATGACAAGCCCAAGCTTTGCTGGCAAGATAACACAAAGACTTGTTCATGATAGGGCTCTTCCCCCGGCCCCCCACCCCCGGATCTTTTCTACCTTTTCATAGAAGAAATGCACACATTTTATTTTCTACCACCACTTATCACCATTTTTGGTGGGTGGGTGAGTGGGGATACAGGTTCCAAACACAGTTCAGTAGAGCAGATAGTGTTCTCCCCGGTTTCAAATAACAATATTTTGCTTATTGGCGAAGCGGGATAATGCCCCCAACCCCGTACTGTGCCTGTTCCAAACTATTGTTGGAAATGAGTTGGAACATGTGAATGAGATGGTTGGACGGTGTCACCGATGCAACCAATATGGATTTGACCAAACTCTGAGAGGAAGTGGAAGACAGAAGGGCCTGGCGTGCTCTGGTCCATGGGGTCATGAAGAGTCGGACATGACTGAACGACTGAACAACAACAAGTCATGAGCTGGTCAGCTGGGTCATTCTTTAGCAATATGCTGACTTCAGACACCTTGTTTTAAAGCAGTAGACACAGTCAATAAGTTTGGGAGAATGTAAGAACATCATTTTTGATGTTTCTGCTAGCATAGTCAGTGGTCAGGCTTCCTGGAGAATTCTGGGAGCTGTAGTCAAAAACAAGCAAGCAAACAAAGAAACAAACCACTTCCAGCTCTCTAAGTTCCCTGTACTCCTATCTGTGTATGATGACATGCTATTAAATCACATTTAATTTACAAAGAGCATCCCCCCAACACACACACACGACCTTTTCCCGCCCCTACATATACCAAATTTTAGGAAATTATTGCTCTGGGCCAGAATTCTATTGTTGTTTGTATACAGGATGACTAATAGTGGCTAATTAATAAAGTGTCAGGGTACATCTCAGCTGTGCAGTTGGGCATGTGACCAGACACATTACACACTTCATATCTGAGGAAGGTGGACATCAAAAGAATTTGCTTTCACAGAGCCCCATGGTGCAGTGGTTAAACTGCAGTACAGTGGTACCTTGTATAAAGGAATTAATTCGTTCCAAATGAAATTATGTTAAGCAAATTTTCCTTTATACAAATTTCCATAGGAATGCATTGAAAGCAGAGTAATCCCATTTTTATGTTGTACGGATTTTCCCCATAGGCAATTATGTTAAGCAAATTTCCCCTATCTCTGGAATTTTTTATGTTGTACAAATTTTCTGTTATACAAGCTGTCTGTTATACAAGGTACCACTGTATTTCAGTCAAGCCTCTCTTTGTGACCTGAGTTTGATCCCAACGGTTTCAGGTAGCCAAATCAAGGTTGACTCAGCCTTCAATCCTTATGAGGTCAGTAAAATACTCATTTCTTTAAAATACCCATACTGCATCCAGGCTGCTGAGGGGGCAAAATGTTTCCATAATTATGTCATAAACTGCCCAGAAAGTAGCACTATCAGGTGGAACTTAAATCTAGACAACAACAACTACTACATTAATGTTAGTGGTGTGGCAGTGAACCAAGCCTAGTAACTCCTTGTTTCTGTAGTCTGAGTCCTCATGAGACAAGCGGTAGGAGCAACCAACAATCCTTAGCCAACCCCCAACACCGCCCCCCCATAGAGTGTCTATTCCTCTTGTAGAAAAGCTACCACCCACAAATCCTATTGCTATTTCTAATCAAAGGAGACACACTAAGCAATGGTGAATCTCTTTTCTGAGCATTTTGTATGGCAGGAGTAGGGTTAGCAGCTGCTTAGGTAAAAGGTAAAGGTTCCCCCTGCCCATGCATGCTAGTCGTATCTGATTCTAGGGGCAGTGCTCATCTCCGTTTTCAAGCCAAAGAGACAGTGTTGTGCAAGTCTGTGGCCATGTGGCCAGCATGGCTGCACGGAACACTGGTTACCTTCTCGCTTTTTATGGTGGTACCTATTTATCTACTTGCATTTACATGCTTTCAAATTGATAGGTTGGCAGGACTGGGGTTAACAGCGGGAGCTCGCTCCGCTGTGTGGCACCCAGGATTCGAACCGCTGAGCTGCCAACTTTGCGGCCCATGGTTTCAGAGCTGTATTCCACTAAGACATCAAGCCAGTAGGGCAGCTGCTTACACATAACCAAAAAGAAAGTCATCCATCATTAGGGAGGGCAATAAGTTGCCACCCCCCCCCCAAATTATCCATATGTTAATGTATAAGGACAGATGCCAAGTTCAAAGTGGTTTTTATTTTTGTTTCTATTTAATTTAAACAGAATTAGAATGCATGTTACCCTAGCCTGGAAGACTGTGAACCCAGAGCTCTGCATGTTGATGTTTCTGTTCAGCCACCAGCTATGGATGGGCAAACATCCAGGGTCTCTAAGCCTCTTCTTTATCGCTGTCTATTTTTAAGTGAGACTCAGGAGCCTTCAGATGGAGGTCACTACAGTATCAAAAGAGCAAGCTGCCTTCTGGTACCTGTTCAAATAGATGGTTAGCTTTCCTGGAGAGGAGTGGAAACATACCGCCCATGCAGTATATGTGCTCCATTTGTTTTTGTGGGCTCCTCCCTTACAGGTAAAATGGGTTTGGGGGGTGCAGAAATATTTTTAAAACACACAAATATTTCATTTGCTCACTATATAACGGAATTTTAACTCCCAGGTGCCTCCAAGGAGCACAAATCCTGAAAAACATTGACTGCACTCCTACATTGTTTGTTTTTAAGCAAAAGTGTGGTGGCACATAGAACAGCTTGCAAGAAAATATAAGAATTATGTTTGTTTGTATTCATTTCAATCAACAGTACAGCTGACAGCCCATCAATTCAATCCTCCTTCATTTACAGTCTAGTGTATAATTTTTTTTAAAAAAATTAACAGTTAAAATATTTGCATTTTAAAGGTTTGGGGTTTGCTTTCTTTTTTTAAATCAGGGAGAAGAAAAGTCTGTCTAAATTGATGCCTTCCAATATAATTCTTTACTCCCTGCCAAAGAAATGCCAACATACACATATATTAACTCTGTGCCGCTTAGCGATACTAAGGCAAATGCCAGACCACCATACACTCATTCACTTGCCTTAATATCTCTAATCTTGCAAGACGTCCAGCTATTTCATCTTAATCAGATCCATCAATGCATATTTTAAAAGTTCAAAGTCTGAAGTTAAGGCTTTCAGCCTACCAGCGCCTTCTAATATGGTCCTTAGTTATCAGCGATGCCTTCATAATTTCAGCAAATTGAACTTTTCCATTCCTTCTGTGGGGAGGCGTTAGCAGAGAAAGAAACTTTCTAATAAGCATTATGGAAAAACATTTCCCTGGCAAAGTGTTGAGAAGACCAGCCAGAAAGAATTCATAGAAACTGATATTTCTCAGCACCCTGTGACGCCAGCTCCTTTCTTACTGAAAGCCAAATGAAACAGATCAATGCTTCTTCCTGCCTTTCGTTCTTGGAAAGCTGGAACACCTTCTGGTAAAACAGCTGGTCTCGTGCTGGGATTCTTGGTGTGAGCCCAGTCTGTATTCTCTGAAGTTTGGCTTACATTCTCTCTTTCATAATGAACAGTCAAAGCAGGCCCAAAGCACTGGTGGAGTTCTAGCTACTTCGATGACTCCATCCCAATTTGACAGCTAGGATACGAGGACCGCTCTTTGTTGGCACTATCAAAACTCCTTTGAAAGCAACTGACTTCTGCCAAATTATTGTGAGAGTGGAGGCAAACTGGGTGGTGAAGACATGCACATCAAGAGAGAGCAAAGGAGAGTGCTGATGTGTGTTTTGATGGTAGGGAGTCAAGAGGTTTAGGCTATCTGCAAGTCAGTTGAATGCTAATCTGCCCTGTTAGTCATTGGGATTGGAACTTCTTGGGACCACAAAGGACTGATTAAAGAAACATAGAACTGTAATATCAATAGCACAGTTCAGGGATGAGTATGTATACACGAAGGACCTATTTCATTTTCTCTCTATAGAGGGAGCTGTGTGTGTTTCATTGTTGTTGTTTTTAAAAAAATCCTTTAACATCTACAGCTGGTTAAGATTTAAGATTTTGAGGAATACATTTCTTAACCGCTAAGACGTTCATTTACTCAGGACAGGACAGGAGAATTAACTGCATGCACCTAGCCAGCACCACCTGTTGGGACGCAACACATACCTGTTATACAGTAGAGGTCCACTCATTTAGGAACCACGTGCTAATGAAGATGGCTGAGGTTAGTCTCCAGGTGCACATTGGAATTGTAGGAGAGATTGGATTGCACACGTATGCCCTCTGCCCTTCTGCACTCAGTGAAATTCATTCCAAAGGCTTTTCCACAAGGGAGTTGTCAATATGTTTTTTGCTTGGAATGGAGGATGAAAGATCTCAGCTCACCCTAGTATGGTGTAATTCAGAGGGGCAACATTTGGGGGTGGTGAATGATCTCTGTAATTTATTGGATAATCTGTCTAGTTCTCTGTGCAGAGTGCATTCCAATGGCTTCTCACCTTTTTTCCCTTAGGGGATATTTCTCTTGGTATGCCCCCTATGAGTCTCTGAAGTCACAGTGAGATACACAGTAACTGTTATGTCTGTGAAGATTCTGAGTCATCCAGGTGAGTTTATCTGGAGGTTGAGTCATGGCAACTGGGCTTCTTTTCCTGAGAGATTGAAATGTTTCACTACTCATCCAAGCAGCTTCATCTGTCTGAGGAAAGTTAGTAGCAAGTACTCGATTTTATAGTTCACCTTGATTTCACACACATCCTGGTCTGAATAGGCTCATAAACTGGACAAAGGCTGGAATAGGTTCGTTAGGTGGACAATAGCCTGAATAGGTTCATAGGTGGACTATGATCTGAATAGGCTCGTTAGGTGGACAAAGGCCTAGGGTGCTGAAAGTCCCACCTATGCAACCTTTCCCAACATCCATTAAGTATGCAATATTAGCTGTGGTCTTCCTGGTGGAGGTGTGAAGAGCTCCTGATTTGTCTGGAGATTGATGAAAAGGCTGCTTGATAGGTAGCAGACAGATTGTGCCTGAGTCCCCACCTCTGTTGGGAGAGGAGTTTTCAGTACACACATGAATGGCTTTCCTGACCCGTCTCTCAAACCACCTCTCTTCTCGGTCTAATATGTATACGTATGGTGTCCAATATGGAGTGTTGTATGAGCAAACCAATATGGTAGTTGTATGAACTACAAGGCCTACTCCAGAGTTCCAAGTAAACCTGTTGCCCTCTGGAGATTCTGCACCCTTATGAGTGTCATAATAAGATTCAGCTGTAAGTCTGATCAGCTTGTCCTAGTCAACAGCAACCAAATCTCATAGGTTCATCCCTGATGTGCTATGATATGGCTTAATTTCACAGCCCTCTGGCAATTAGGTAAAATCACATTAGAGGGATCTCTGACACATTATATTCCACAGATATTCCATCCTTCCCAGGAGCTGGGATGACGCTGGCATGGGAAATTGTCAGGGCACTGTCTCCTTTCCAGAAAATATGGGACTCGCACATTACAGAAATAAGTATAATGGGATATGTGAGCCAAACTATGCACAACTAATAACTCATCAGTAGAAGATGGGCTTTCTGAAGTAGTGAGTTCACCTGACTGTCACAGCAGTAGCTTTTCAGACCAAAAACCAAACCAAAGCAAAATATCAATAACAACAGCAGCAACAAAAACAGGAGGGGGTGCAAGAGGGAATGCAGACAGAGTGAAAAGAAGATGCAGCTAAGATTCAGGCATCACATCTACGAGGCTATACTTCAGCCACTCAAGCAAGAAGAGGAGAAGAAACAGAAAGAGGCAAGGAAGTGCCAGCAATGGTGGCTGCTCTTGCTTTGGCTGCGTTGGTGTGGGGTGGCATGGAGGTGACAAATGCTACTTCTTGTGGCATCCTGGTAGCAAGATGAGCCCCTCAACCAGGTATGTGCAGTCTGAGCCCATAGCAGTCAGCTGCTGTGGCAGTTGTGGTGGCAGCAGTGGCTGCATCTTCCCTTCCTCTGTACCCAAATGGTCCGTTCCTTCTTCACTTGCATTCAGAGAGAAAGATGAAGCCAATTTCAAGGGGAAATTATGCTGGCAGAAGTGTTCACATAAGGCAAACTGCTAGAAATAAAATCGAATCACTCCCCATTTGGACAGATCACCTCCAGTTGGATTGGGGCAACAACGATTCTTGGACTTAAAATGGACCCTGGGTATGGTATGGGAGCCCTTTCCTACCTCTGTCATTCTACTATCTTGGGCTGGGGGGGGGTCTGGGTTTTTTATGTATATTTTATTTATTTGTTTTTTATACACTGATGACACACAGCTCTATCTCTCCTATACCACCTCTGCAGCGGAGAAGATGGAAACCCTTAACGCCTGCCTAGATGTGGTCATGGAATGGACCAGGACTAACAGGCTCAGACTCAACACAGAGAAGACTGAGGTTCTGTTCTTCGGGGCGTCCTCTGATGGGTACAGTGGCCCTCTCCCCAGTCTGGAGGGTATTACCCTTTAGCTGGCAGATAGAGTAAGGAATCTGTGTGTGGTCTTGGATCTGGCCTTATCCCTAGAAGCCGAGGTGATCGTCCTCTCCAGGTCCACCGTTTTCCATCTCTGGCAGATCGCCCAGATCCGCCCATACCTGGATGAGGCCTCCCTGAGACCAGTTGTGCAGGCGCTTGTGATCTTGAGGATAGATTATTGCAATGCTCTCTACGTGGGGTTGCCCTTGACCCTTATTCGGAGACTACAGTGGGTACAAAATGCAGTGGGCAGACTGGTGGTTGGTACTTGCAGATATGACCACATCACCCCAGTCCTGGCCCATTTGCATTGGTTGCCTGTTGTGTCCCGAATAAGCCTCAAGGTACTGGATTTGGGACCTGAGTACCTGACAGAGCAGCTCTCCCTGAGGTCAACTGAGGCCCGACCCACCAGAATGTTGCAGGCACTCTCACTTCAGGTGGCCACTCCCAGAGAGGTCCAGAAATTAATCACTCAAGACCAGGCCTTCTCTGTGGCTGCCCTTTTACTTTGGAACAAACTGCCGAGTGAGATTCACCTTGCAAAGTCCCTGCTGGCCTTCAAAAAAGCTCTCAAAACCTTGCTTTTTAGAGAGGCATTTGGCAATCATTAGTTTTGTTTGTTTTTGTTTGGTGAAACAGATGTCGCCATCTTGGCCAATTACAGTATTACCCTTTTTTTTGCACTATACATCTGATATCGTGTTTCCCCGAAAATAAGACACAAAGTTGTGTTTATTCCCCCCCCCCAAGAAGATACACTAGGGCTTATTTTTGGGGTAGGTCTTATTTTCAGGGAAACAGGGTATGTGTTTTTAATTGATATTAATATATCTGCTGTAAACTGTCTGGAGTTTCCCTGGTAGATGGGTGGTATATAAATTAATTAATTAAAATAAACATCTGTTTGCTAGAAGAGTTAAAAATATTGTTGCCATTCTAATAAACACAGTTCCCTGCCCAAGTAATCGACACTTCTCTGTGTGTCATGTATTCACCTTCTAAAATATTCATTCATTCATATTTATATCCCACTTTTATTTATATTTATATAGTAGCTAGGCTACTACTCTTGGTAGCTAACAGAAAGACACAAAGTTGTAAACAATAATCATTGTAAAAACAACAAAGCAACAGTGGAAAAA
>JAHTLZ010004083.1:0-20485 GCA_023846285.1 Phrynocephalus versicolor
TTGTAAACAATAATCATTGTAAAAACAACAAAGCAACAGTGGAAAAATGATATCAAAATATAGCCCCTGGAACCACAAAAACAAAGACACAAACTAAACTAAAGGTGTCCAGGCAAAACCCAACAAAGATGACAGCCCCAGAAACAGTTATCCAAAGTCCTCTTAGTAAAGCCAGGTACTGAAGGCTTTCTGAAAGGCAGGCAGGGATTGTGCCAGGCAGATTGCAGTTCCAAAGCCGTGGGGCAGCCACCAAAAAGCCCCGGTTCCAAGTAGAAACCTCACAGGCCTTCTAAGGGAGGCCACCCCGCTCTTGTGGGACGGGCATTTGCTGATTTGAGGGAAATATGTTCCGCCAGATACCAAGTCCTATCCAATGGAGGTTAAGTACCAGACAATTAAGAACAGAGACACCTTTCACGCATGCTCTCCAATAAACAAGTTAATGGGGAAGGAGGTCTCATTAGATGGCCTCACTAAACACCATCATGTTCCTAGTTCCATCTCCGGACTACTATGCTACATGTGCATGAAAACTCTCTGCAGGATCAAGAATCCACTGTTGAGGTTCTTAGCTGCAAGGAAGTGCCTATGCATGTACAGCTCAATAGATCTCTGTTCAGATCTTCCATGGAATACAGAAAACTCTGGGCATGGACATATGGACCTTCTTCCCCTCCGCACACTGGTTGAACAGCACAAAGGTCCTTGTGAAAAAAAGTACACAGGAGAGGCAAGGCTATGGGCAAGGTGAAATGCTGATTAGATATTCTAAAGCTCCCTTCTTCCTTAGACACATTTTACTAAGGCAACCAGTCCATGTTTTTAAGCTTGACCTAGTTGGCCTAGGTCCAAGACAATAACAGGGAGAAGAAAGCATAGCGCAGCCCATCTGTGCAGCTTCTCACATGAGAAGAACACCACTTTGGTGGCCCAGTGGGGTGTGTTGGAAGCTGGGAAAAAAGTGTTGTTGTTGTTCGGTGTTTTTTAAAAAAAGTTTGTTTAAGTATTTATGGCGTGAGATTTATTTGCCAGAACAGAGAGATGACATTCTGCAAAGTCTCCCGATAACCTTCCCGAATGCTTGCTAGGGAGCAATTAAGGGAGAGAAGAAAGGTTTTGATAGACTGCCATCAATGGCATCATATAGTTGCTGCAGAAAAATCACTTGAGTGCCTTGTTTACACTGGGGTTTTCTTGTTGCTCAAAAGACAAGCCATTCCATCAAGCAGAAGGGGATTCAGTGCTCCTCCCTGCTTTAAACTACCCCATCCTAAGACAGAGAAGTGTCTCCCCTAACGTAGATTTGTAAGTTAGAGACCAGAAGTGGTTATTGATCATTCCTCTGATGGGATATTCACTAAATTACCTTATGTCCAGTCATTACTAGGGATATGTGTACAAATCCACTCACACATTCCTCTGAAGATCTGAAGGAGGGGCTCAGCCTCAGTTGTCACATGCTGGTCGGCCTTGCCCAGAGCTTAGAATAGTTCCTTTCTGCCAGAACTCTCAAGCCAACATGCCTCTCGAGCTGCACATGTATGAATAGCCAGGCCAAAAGCATCCCACTCTGTGAGATGTCACACCCAATCCCTGAAATCTTTTCAGCTTTTTTTTAAAATTCTGGGGCAGCATTTATTTTTATTTATTTTATTTTATTTGAATTTTTTACCCTACTTTTCTCCTTGGAAAAGGACCCAAGGTGGCTTACAATAATGAGGGACAATATACAGTCCAGAACATTTAAGACACATTCAAATTAAAAACAGGGAGTTTGAAGAGGCATCTTAGAACATTAAAAGGTACATCAGCACTACAAAAAGCACGGAAGAAGAAAATAAGAATCCATTATGAGGGGTGAAAAGCAACATGGAAAACACTAGTGTTCATATGAAATCATGTATGGTAATCCATATAAAGTCACATTGTAGGTAGTCCCTCATTCAGGGAAAGCTTGCCTGAAGAGGTAGGTTTCTGCCTGATCCCAGAAAGACAGCAGAGACGGGGTAGTCCTGGCCCTCCAGCAGGAGGGAGTTCCAAAGTCTGGGAGCAGCAACAGAGAAGGCCCTTTCATGTGTTCTTCTGAGGCGCACCTGTGAAGGTGGCAGGATAGAGAGAAAGGCCTGGAGGTTTGCATTCCACACAAAGGTTGCAGGTTGCCAACCTATAACATAGACCAGTGATGGCAAACCTTTTAGAGACCGAGTGCCCGAAGTGCAATTCAAAATCCAGTAATTTTTTGCAAAGTGCCAATACAGCAATTTAACCTTAATAGCTGTGAAGGGGCGATGTGGGGTGCCCACAGAAAGGGCTCCGAGTGCCACCATTGGCACCCATGCCATAGGTTCGCCAACGCTGACCTAGACTCAGAGGATGCCTCTTTGCCTACCCCTGTGTTAGATCCATGAAGTGTGTGTGTGTGTGTGTGTGTGTGTGTGTGTGTGTGTGTGTGTGTGTGTGTGTGTAGTCATTACAGTCGTGACCAACTCTCCGTGACCCCATGTCCATGGAGTTTTCTTGACAGGAATACTGGAGTGGTTTGCCAGTTCCTACTCCAGAATTAATCCCTGTAAAATGCCTACTTCTGTTTCTGAAGGATGTTAAACTCTGGAATGGACTTACTAATCATAACCGAGAGCCTCCAGTCCTCATTAGAGATGGGCACGACTTAGCGGTATTTTCGTTTTCGTTTTCGTTTTTCGTTTTCGTTACGGAAACGAAACGAAAACGAAAATCGGCACCAACCTGGACCGAAAACGGAAACGAAACGACTAATTTCGAGCCAATTTTCGTTTTTCGTTACTGGAAAAGCACTCAATTGAGCTATATGGGGAGAAACGAAAAATTTTTCGTTTTCGTTTTCGTTTTTTCGTTTTCGTTACGTAACGAAACGAAAACGAAAAATTTTGAAATTAGCCCACGAAAACGGAAACGAAACGACTCAGACCCTAGCCGAAAACGAAAATGAAAACGAAACTTTTTTTCTGAGTCGTGCCCATCTCTAGTCCTCATCGAGGCTTGCAAGTTCTATTTGGCATAGTTGTTTATGGAATGCAGACACAAGATAGACCCAATGACTGGTAGCTTCCTAATTAATATGTACCAGTCATTGGGTAAATATTAATAAGAAAACAGAGAAAGATAGTGTAAGAAAACGTAATACAGTACCAAGTGTGCTGAAAACAGATTCTTTTTTCTGATGTTTGTTTATTAAATTTCTGTGCTGCTTGATTAGAGGACATCACACAACACATGATAAAACAATAAAATCC
Organism: Phrynocephalus versicolor; assembly: GCA_023846285.1. Lineage (NCBI taxonomy): Eukaryota > Metazoa > Chordata > Lepidosauria > Squamata > Agamidae > Phrynocephalus > Phrynocephalus versicolor. The sequence goes on from JAHTLZ010004083.1 coordinate 3,273, forward strand.
CACCCTCCCTAGTGTCCCCAGCAATTATAATCAGCACTGACATTAAAAATAACCCTAACCATACAAACATGACATATGGTGACAACCAGAAAAAGAACAAAATTGAAATGCCAAGTTTACAGAGTTAAAATAAAGTGCAACTAATGGATTCTAATGGTCCGCATTAAATGATCATGCAAACAAAGGGCTGATAAATTGTATTCTTGAAGGCTTTCGCAGCCAGGATATGATAGCTGTTGTGAGTTTTTTTGGGCTGTTTGGCCGTGTTCTGGAAACTTCCAGGACACAGCCAAACAGCCCGAAAAACTCACAAAGGCTGATAAATTATCATTTTACTCTCAATTGCACTCATTTCCAAGAGCAATAGAAAGTCACACAGCAATTTTTTATATGGTGTGTTTCCCTTGAATGAGATGTGGTGGTATTGGTGTTGGGATTACTTGCTACTTTTGTTTAAAGCAATAAACTGTTTATCTGTATAATCTATGTGCAGATTGAGCAGTTACAAATGAGTCCAGGTTCCAAAGCCCCATGACTGGTTGATTCCAGCCTTCCACAAATTTTGAAAAGCTACCTTGAATGGCCAGACATGTCTTTGGGCCTTTTTACACGACCCCTAAGATTCGCTGGTCCCTTAAATTCGGACCAGAGATCTTGAGGGTTTGTCGCTCTCCCTGTGTTCCCACCCCCTCCGCTCTTCCTTGTTCTGTCTGCGTGAGGGGAGGGAGCAAAAAAGGGAGAAAAGAATGCACTCTTACCTCTGGAGTGCCAGTGGAAGTTGCTCCGACCCCCCGTTACTTCCTGGTTCCTCTTAAAGGGGCGGGAGGCAACAAAAAACAAAAAACAAAAACAAAAACAAACAACCAAAAAACAAAAAGAAGCGAGGAGAGCCCGGCACTCTCCGCATCAAAAATTTTCACTCTCCCAGAGCAGGTACTTGAAAGGTGGGCAGGGTCGCGCTTAGGTGGGCGGGGTCGCACTTAATTTTCTGTTAGCTCCGGAGCTGGTGGGGAAACATTTTTAAGCTCCGGAGGTGGGAGCCATTTGCAGCGGAGTTTAGGGGTCGTGTATAAATGCCCCCTCCCCCCACACACATACACTGCATGTCCAGTATTCATATATTCATATATCCAAAACTGGACTTAAGAGTTTCAAGCTTACACTTTGAGGGCACATATTTCAGCTGGTCAACAGACAACTCCACTGCATTTTACAGAATGTACACTGAAAATATCCTTTTTGGCTTCTGGGTGTTTTTTTTTTTTTAAATATAGATTATGAATACACATTTATTTATGTTTAAATAGTTTTCTAGGATATAGCTCTCGCACTGTGATCTGTGCTTGGTTGTTTTTTTAAAGCAATGCTTCCTTTCACAGAGAGTTCAGCCTTGACAAGGTCATTTCTCCTCTCCTTCCCCTCTTCTACATGACGTTCAGTTTGGCATTTTTTTCCCCTTTGTAGGGTTTCTGAGGTATAAAATATTCACAAATGCCTTCTTCTATGCAGTGCTAGTATCTCTTCTGGAAAACTGCCAGAAAACAGGAATGACTTTTACAGGTTAAATAAGAAAGTACAAAAGCAGGATTAGTTTTGATCTTGAAGAAGAAAAAAATAATGCCTACATAAGAATTATATAACTTTACTGCTGCTGACAGTGAAGTAATCAAAATGGTCACAGCTCTTCTATGCCTTGGCAATTTGGCATAGAAAATGGAGTCAAAATGGAGCATGTAGCCATGAAAGTAGAAAAAGACTAAGATTTAGAAGGACAGCTATAAAGAGCAAGAAGGATGTGTTGCTGGAGACTAAGGCCAAGATCACCCATGATGTGTGATTCTCAATTATAACATATGGATATGAAACCTAGAAAATGAAAAAAAGGTGACAGCAGTGGGTGGGTGGGGGGACCCACACATAAAAAATTGTAACTGATACAATGGACCATGAAAAAGATATTAGGGTGTTCTGGAGGAAATTCAGCTGAGGCTGTCACACTTTGGGAACCTCCTGAGAAGACAAGACCAGAAAAGGTAGTAACATTAGGAAAAGAGGAAAGAAGCCACAGCATTTATGGAAGTATCTAAGCAGGGCTGTTAATGACATAACGTTCTGGATATAAGGAGGGCTGTTGATGAGATGATATAAACTTCTGGAGCTCAGATTAAAAGCAACTTGATGGCAAACAACAAGAACATGTGAAATTATCTCGTTTGTTGACAACATTCCATCCCTATGCATTCTTAACAGCCAGCCGCAACAGTTTGGCACCAGTGATTTATTCTAGTCATGAGTTTCATGAAAGTGGGTACTGGTGATGTTACTGCTCCTGATCCTGTTCCTCTGCTCCACTGGTGCAATGGTCCATGAGCAATTCTACTTTTTTGGAATGCGTGCAAGGAAACTATCTTGTACCTTTTTGCTTCAATCCAGGCTCCATTGATTGGAACGCAGTAATCTCCCAGCAAAGTAGGCTAAGGGTGAAGAGCATGACACATTGCATATGGGAGTGCCCTGCACTCTAGATGGTAGTGCAACAGGATTCTGGCCATTGTTGACCTAAGGTACCACCACATTAAGGGGAACTGGGCTCCTGAAACATTACTAAACTCTCCTATTAGTTGTCACTGCTAAATCAAAGCAGTACTATAACAAAACTTGTACTGGAGTATAGTGTTCTTGTTTAGGGTCCAATCAGCCATATCGTCTTCTATCTCACCCCTTAGCCATGCCATTCCTCTGCCATTTCTGTGCCACCCCTTCTCAACAGAAAGAATTCATGGCACCTGGGCATCTTCACATCTCACCAAGCTCTCCTGGGGATTCCTTTCTTGGGTTCTCTCTAGCCCAATGTAAGTGGTACTGGATTATTTTCACTTGGGATTCCTCTGAGTATCCTTCGCGATTGTTCCACCTGCCTAAGGAGCCACACTGGGAGAATGAGTTCAGTGTTAGTCTATAAAATGTGCTTAGCAACTTATTCCCTAATCACCCTTATTTCTGTTTATTAATAGAAGGGTGTTTGAAGTAGAATTGGGGCACTTACACGTCATTGGAAAAGAAGGAATGCGTCCTAAAAGGAGGGCATACAAATAAAGTAAATAAACAGAAAAATAATACATCTTCTCCTTGTGGGGCAGACTGTGCTCAGGTAACCTGTATGTTTTTGTTCAACTCTGCTCCATTCACTGCCCTCTCTTATGTTTTTTTAAACCTTTAAAACATACTTTGAGTCTTCAAACAAAGGACATATTTGCAAGCTTTTAAAGGCCTTTCAAGCAGGGGACCAGCCACCTTATCAAGAACTACCCCTCCTATATTACTTTGCACTCCTTTGGCAAAACAGTAGATAGGGCCACATAGTAAAAAGGGTGGCATCCTGAAAAGGAAAGACTGTGATATGCATGGTTGGCCTTGATGTGCCCCAGAAGGGTTTCCATTCAAGTGGGAATTCCGCACCTACAGGTGATGCTGTCCTTCTTAGAGCACTGGCCCCCACAAAGTGGAAACAACAGACCAGCCGGCTTTCTTCACATACTCATATTAACTTCACCTTGAATACCTAACACAGCTACACACTGGGGAATTTCATCATCTCACCACCAACATTTTGCTCTTTAAAAATGGTTCTCTAAATTGACCCAGGCAACTGCAAACAAGAAAATAAAAGTTTCTGCCCATGCCTGTGATAACTTGACAAACTTGAGGCATTTGCCCTTGGCAAAACTAAAATAGAAGAGAGGGAGAGGCAAGGGACATTTTGCGGAACCCATTTACCAAAAGACCACACGCAGCCTCTGCCTGCATATGTTGGTTTTTCACTGGAGGTCTGCACCTGCTTCAGAATCTAGTGCCCAAATAAGGCAAAGCAAGGGGATTTTGTACAATCACCAAGGCAGATACAGGGCAATTCAAGAAACTCTGAACCAAGCTTGGTTCAGGATGTGGTGCCTCGACAAATCATGGAAGTTTGCACTACGATTTTGAGAGCTAAAAATGCAGAAGTCTGAACCAGTATCCTTAGCATGAGTTGCAGCAGCATAATAAAGAAGCGCCAATGCAGGAGATGGACAGATCAAGCCCCAATAAAGGCTGAAATCTCTGCTTGCTGGAGACGCCAGTTGTTGAATCATGGGGTGGGCTCAGACCAATCTCACTGGACTCTTATCCACCCAACTCAGCAGCCATTTTGCCATTCGGCACAAGAATGGAAGGTTAGGGTGTCACTTATTAGACCAGCTTAGTTCTAGAACTTGCTTGGTGAATCTTTTGGGTGGCTAGACTGAATCTTTACTACGCTTAAGACTCTCTCTCTCTCTCTCTCTCTCTCTCTCTCTCTCTCTCTCTCTCTGTGTGTGTGTGTGTGTGTGTGTGTGTGTGTGTGAGGGAGGGAGGGAGGGAGGGAGGGAGGGAGGGAGAGAGAGAGAAGAATGTGGGATGGCAACATACTCCCTTGTGTTTTTTCTGAATGGATAAGTCAAAGTAGTACTACAGACTTCGATCCTGTCTCACTACCTTCTTTCCAGTTTCTATTATTTTTAATGCCTGTTGTTGGCTTTTATTTGCAGATCCATTTTCTTTCTCTTGCTGTAAGTTCCTTTGTATCTTCTGCACTGGGTGGGTGTCAAATGTCCAACATTCTGATAGGCAATGAGAGACTGGTGATAATATCCAGGCTACTGCTTGGGGAAAGAAAGGGTTACCTTTTCAGTCCCAACAGAGTTTTTCTTCTCAGCGTTTGGTGCACCACAACAGTGCCACAGAAATAATGGGAGGCAGCCTCTCCTGTGCCACTGACACCAAGGAGAGGACTTTTTTTCTTTTTTTTTCTTGTGTGTGCCTACCTATGGATGCTCCAGAATGAGCGGATGCCAAGCATGCAGTGCCCTGAAGACTGTGAGTGGGCATATCTGGCCAAGCAAGTCTACTGACTAGAGATGGGCACTAAACGAAAAATGAAATGCTGTTTCATCGCTTTGTTGTGAAACAAAACGATAGAAACCATTTCATGACGACCTGAACTGAACCACCTTTTTTTGGGTTTGGGAAACAAAATGGGAGAACTTCCTCAAGCTCTTCTCTGTAAACCCCCCAAATTTGGAGAGATTTGGGGTTCAGGGGGCTGAGATATTCAACTGCCAATAGGGTCCCCTCACCAGTAATTGAAAAAATTCTGTGCACGCACTGTGCCGGCAATAGGTCAATTTATTGCTTAACCCCTATATTGCCGGTGTGTGCCGTACAGCAGTTTTGCAGTTAGCTAGCGGGACCCTTTTACAGTTGAATAACTCAGCCCCCTGAACACCAAATCTCTCCAGATTTTGGAGGCTTACAGGGAAGAGCTTGAGGAAGCTCCCTTGCAATTTCTATGCTGCTACACGCCTGCAATCGCTATTTTAAAGTACATTTTATGTACTCAAAAATAGTGATCACAGGCATGTAGCGGCACAGAAATCACAGCATAGCCTCTTTGGACTCTTCCTTGTAAATTCCCCCCAAATTTGGAGAGGTTTGGGGTTTAGAGAGCTGAGTTATTGAACTGCAAATGGGGTCCCCCTAGGGAAAAAAATCATTTCTAATTGAGTTGGGAAGCTGCTAATTGGTCACCTTCGGAGGGAGCTTCCTCAAGCGGTTCCCTTAATTAGAAATGATTTTCTCCTGGGGGCCTTTTTGGAGTTTAATAACTCAGCCTCCTGAACCCCAAACCTCTCCACATTTGGGGGGCTTACAGAGAAGAGTCCAAAGAAGCTACACTGTGCTTTTGGTGCCTCTAGGACCCAGGGGAGCAAACAAATCATTTCATTTCGTTTCATTCTGAAACTTCTTTAAAAATTCATTACTAACGAAACGAAAGAATACTAAACTTCTGAAGCTTCATTCTGAAACTTCATTCTGAAACTTCTTTAAAATTGTGCTCTCCATCTGTGAGTACCAAAGACTTCTTGGTCAATGCCCTAGAATTTAATTTTCTTTGACTGAAAGGCCACTGGCAATTTATGGGTTCGGACCTGATTTATTTACAAATATACAAGCAGAGAGAACCACCAGGGTGCCCACAGAGAAGATCAGGGTCAGCAAATTAAGTTCACAGGGGAAGGATGGGCCTACTGTGAGAAGAGAAGTGACTGGCTGTCTTGTAGTTATGCTGTTAATTGTCAGCTGAAACTGAAATTAAAGCAATGGAAGGACATCACAGGCTCAAGAGACTAACTAAAGTGTCTATATAAACTTGCAGTTCTGGAGTAGAAATTTAGGGTCCTCCAGGGGTTGAAGGACAATAATCCAGTGATGGTGTTCTTATCTGCATTGAGTCAGCTCCTCATCTGTCATGAAAAAGGGGGTCTTTTAGTCAAGAAGGTAGCACTCCAAGGAAGATGAAAGCAAATCCTAGAAGAGACCCGTTCCATGAGAGACAAACCAATATCCTCTTTTGCCTGAGGCTATCCCTGGGAGGAGTGGGGAACATCTATCCTAACCAACCAGTGATGAAATATCAGCCCCTTTGATCATACCATCCATCAGCAATCATTCAAAGAAACATAGTAAGCTACTGGCCCATTCTATCACTGACTGCTGTGCAATAAACACTGGGGGAAATCTGTTGAGGGACTAAAACGAGTTGGAATGTGAGCCAAGCTGATGCTGTCAGCTGCAGTTCTTCCTGGAAGCAAGCTAGAGATCTTGCATTGAATATTCAGGTTCAAACACCTGCTTCTCCATCGCTGTGGGAGGCATGTTTCAGAGGCAAAAACAACATTCTTGAATCTTTCTTCCCTCAGCTCCACTGCTCTTGCCAACTCTTATTCTCATGCATATCTCTTCCACATGCATACACCAAGGCCCAGGAACTATCAAACCATACGAAACTGAAACTGAAACATGCTCACTCCCTTGACCTAACAGCCTTCAACCATAATCGAATAAATGTTATTTTTCTCAGTGTGTAGTCCAGTGTTGAATGATCCTAGCCCTGTATCAGTGAATCTTCTGTGTACAGTGGTACCCCGACTTAAGAGCACCTTGACTTAAGAGCCATTCGACTTAACTGCCACCTTACAAATTTTAGATATGGTCTGCTCGACTTTTTTTGATTTTTTAACTCCCCCCCCCAATTTTTTAGATAAGTACCCCGACTTAAGAGTAGTTCGACTTAAGAGCATGCATTCAGAACGGATTAAATTTGTAAGTCGAGGTACCACTTACCATTGAGATGAGAATTCAAAACTCAGAACTAAGAAAATACCATTGAAAATAGATTCACTGTAAAAGTGAAGGCCAAGTTCATAACTAACAGCCTGCTACACAGATCAGTAATACTGTACCTTGTTGTGATGGGAATGTTATTATTGGAGCTTTCATTTCAGAAGGCCATCAGTTTCTGACAGAGGACTTGTAAAGCTCTGTGAAGATGGACACAAAACATTCCTTCACTGAGGTCACACCATCAAAAGCTCACCCTTCTGGTTGTGAGACTTTTGATCTCTCTCTTGTACGTTGCAGTCACATGGTACATACTGTATATCTGGATGTGCATCCCAATGTTTTAATTGCTGAGTAATTAATTTCCTTCAGCTTGAAACAATATGGCCAGCTGCACTGTGGTACCATATTAGTTCCCCTCTTGATTTTTCTAATACTGAGAATGTGAGTCGTAATGTCTTCTTTAAAAAAATTACAATAATAGAACAACATAATCACCGCCCTCTGTGACTCTGTGCTCACACACAACTATTTCTCTTTTGACAATAAAAACTACCTCCAGATCAACAGAACCGCAAAGGGCACTCGCATGGCCCCGCAATACGCGAACATATTAATGGTTGACCTGGAACAACGCTTTCTTAACCACTGCACCCAGAAACCACTTCTTTATTTGAGATACATTGATGACATTTTTCTGATCTGGACCCATGGAGAGGAATCCCTAAATAAATTCCAGTAGGACTTCAATGGTTTTCACCCAAACATCAACCTCACCCTGGAACCACACAACCACACAACAGGTGAACATTATGGACACCACTGAGAAACTACAACATGGGCATCTTAGTACCACAGTGTACTGAAAACTAACTGATCAGTATACCTAACTGCATTCTTCAAGCTTCCATCCTGAACACACAACTAAATCAATTGTATATAGCCAACCGCATCTGCTCTGACCCCCAGGATAGAGACTCCAAACTCAAGAACCTACAAAATGCTTTCCTTAGACTACAGTACCCACCTCGCATGGTTAAGGAACAAATCAACAAAGCAAGATGTGTGTATGAGAGAGAAGAGAGAGAAGAGAGAGGGAGACAGTGTCAGTTGCCTTATCCTCGCTTCCGTGCCAGCTCTCAACCTGGTGTTGCTGCCGCCGAGCCCTCCTCAGCCTCACCTGAAGCAGGCACCAATGAGGAGCTTCCTTGTCGACAGCCCTCAAGGGAAAGCCCGCCAATGCCTGGCTTTCTCTGCTTCAGGCTGCTTGTCAGTGGCTTGCTCGCCAGCCTCTGGATTCCCTTTCATTCCTTTGACGAGAAGGGAGTTCCCTCTTTGTAACAGCCAGATTTCCCCATGTGCGCACGCACCCCTCCCCCACTGATACAGCGACGGAGTCCCTGGCTGGTGCATATTTTGCCCAGGCACCTTTGGATAAGGAGGCCCACCACAGGGGCCAACCCACACCCTTGCTGGGAGCCCTTGGCTGCTGCCGGTCGTCCTCAGAAGAGGCAACTTTCCCTTTTCATCCTTGTCCCGCAAGTGAGCCTCCTCCTCCTCCTCCCGAGCAAAATATCAGAGAGAAAGCAGTCAGGGGAAACAGCAAGATAGAATGTTGCCATCACGCATAACTGGTAAACCAACAACAAAAAGAGAAGAAATGGGTTTTCTACACCCCCCCCCCCAATAATGTTTGTCTTTGAACATTTTGAACCTGATCAAAAATACCCACCTTCCACCTTGGGTCTTGGAAAACTCGCTGGAACCCAGTTAAGTGGTTGTTATCAGTTTTTTTTTTAAACCTGCTGACCGTGGGGCATGATTTTTGGAGCTGGTTTATCAGTAAATTAAAGCTAGATTTTAAAGTGTGGGATAGAGTCCTGAGATTCCAGTGCACTGCTGAGTTACAGCAACAGAGCTTAGAAAAGCTACTTTTTGGAATATATAGTAACCCCACACACACCTATCACGGGTGTTAGGGACCCAACCCGACCCGCGATAATTGAAAATTTGTGATATGAAGTTGCAGGGTCGGGTTGGGCTTGGGGGGGGGGGCTTGTCTGGAGCCTCTTGTACTTACCCCAGGCCTGGTGCTTCCCCCAACAGGCCTCCAACGGCCTTCCTGGGCCCGTCGGAGGCCCCAAAAGTGCTTCCTGCCAAACTGGGAACTGACCTCCGGATCACTAGAAAGCACTTTCTGGGCCTCCGAGAGCTTTTCTAGGCATGTCGGAGGCCTCAGAACCAGTCACTTCCAGATCGCAGAAAAGTATTTCTGAGGCCTCCGACATGCCTAGAAACGCCCTCAGAGGCGCCAAAAGTGCTTTCTAGCGATCCAGGGGTCACTTCCGCTGTTCAAGAAGTCATTTCCAGTTTGGCGGGAAGCAATTTGGGTGCCTCCGACACACCTGGGAAGGCCGTCGGAGGCCCGTTCGGGGCAGCGCCAGGCCTGGAGTAAGTACAGGAGGTCTGAAACAGGCCTTTCCACCTTTTTTTTCTTATATACTGTGGTCCCGCGATATAATGGGACAGCAGTATATGAACCACGAAAGGGCAAGGGGTTATTGTATCTCCCAGAATCCTCTAGTCAGAATGATACCCCCTACACAAAGAGTAGCATTTCCATCCTCTGCACAATAAATAATACTGGGTTACGAGGACAAAGTGTTTGACCTATGAAAGCAGTTTCCTAGTTTCATGTGTAGTTAGGGCTCTCTGTTTATAACCAGCTCAGCTGCCTGCAGCTTCTGGTGCTGCTGTCATTAAAAATAATTCAATCATAAAACTTGGCAGAGAACAAGCAAAAATGTGGCATGCTGCCTAGCTGTGCCAGGGCTACACTTCAAAAATAAAGTACGCATTCTTTTCTTTGTCTCAGAACTGCTTGCAAATGATAAACAGAATGGGATGTTCGCTGTATGAACAGGTCATGCAAAGAGATGCACAATAAACTAGGTCACCCCTGTTGACTTCTGATTGTTGGGTGTCTCAGAGTACCTGTTCATTTCAGCATCCTGCCTCCAGCTAGAGGGCAAAACTAGTTTCTCTCTCTCTCTCTTTCTTCTTTTTGCTTTGCAACTCGTGTGTTTTCGAGACCTTCCCGGTCTCTGTTCATTTCCTTGGAGATTGGGTGTTCAGTAACTCAGCAGGGTGTTGGCTCTCTGTCTTTGTAGGGAAGCACCATGGGGTGAAAGCTGTCATTGCGGGCTTTGTTTTGCTCTTTTCTGGTTTTTCTTGCCTTGGAAAAGTTCGGAGCCCCTTAGATAGATACTGAAGCAGAAAAAAAGGCAACAGTATTTGGATGAATATGTAAGTATGGAATATTGTTTTTGATGGGAAGAAAACTGAGGGGTTTTTTTTCACGTAGAGAAAAATGCCCCTCTTTTCTGGGAATAATAAAGTATCACTAAGGTTTTGCTCATGACACCAGCCACCACTGCAAAGTGGTGACACAAATCCATTTTCTGGTGCTGTCTGAAAAAGAAGTTATTTGCAAGCCTAAGGCCCTTGCCTGATCAGCTTTAATTAAACATTTATAACCCGCCTTGCAGTCCCTCTCATGTTCCCAATGGAGAGCTAAACTAAAAACAATTGTAAAGTGGCAGGACATTTTTCCACCAGAACCAAGCAGAAATTGGGTGGATCATTTTAATTAGCAACCAAATTATTCTGGTGCATAGGGCAAAACATCCCACAAGTGCCTCAGCCCAGCCCTCTGTGTGTTTGATAGTGGGTGTAGGTGAGGAAGAGAAGAAATTGAGAGAGACTGGAAGAAAGAGAGAGATGTAACACTTGCCATTCAAAGCCAAACTCTAACATTCCATGGAGGAACTCAGGCACACTCGTGTGACAAGACGTGCATTTAACTATAAGGCTCGACATGGTGGCAATGCATGCTTTCTAATGCTTTCTAATGCCGAAATGCCGTCTCTTTCCATCCATTTCAAGGCAGGAAATGCATCGCTGCCTAGTCGTGATAAACTGCAGGGAGAAGCCCTATGTCAACAAGCGACACATATTTTTCAGTAGCATCTAATTGGGGACTCGATGTTCTTCTGTCACACTGTGATAAATCACTTTTTTCTTGAATGACTGAACTCCCTCTTGGATACTCTCTGGGGTTTCAGAGTCAGGCATTTTCAAATCTGCATGAAGGTGCCAGAGTTAAAAAGCATGCTCAACAAAGCTGTGCATCGTGTAGTTCATGAAAAGGAGTTTGTACATGGCACTATCTTATTCCTTCCTGAGAGGCCCTGTAGAGCTTCAGTCATACTCATTCGGCTCTCTGTGGTGAAAATGCCATAACAGTCTCAGCTCACTACAGCAGGGGGAAAAAGCAGCTCCCCAAATTAGTCTGGAAGAAACAATTGCTGATCTCAACTATAGTCTGTCACACCAGTCACTGCTTTTTCCCTGGCTACAGCAAACTGAACCATTAACAAACTTCCATCACTGTCAGAGGGTTGTTTTGTGAGGATTAGGACTGCCAGGCGTCAGTGCACTGATTACCGGATGCTTCTCCAAATCTCCAGTCTGGCAAATCTCAGGGTGAGCATCACTGGAGAAAGAAGTTTGATTTCAATGAGTGAGAGAGGTGGATTTAATGCCTGGGCACCCATCGCTGCTCCTTCCCAGCTGGCACCATGGTACAAGATGGCAGAGCAAAGGGTGTCTGTATGCAAATTTGTATGGGTGTGAGGGGTTGTGGACACAACAAATGATATGGACATGGCCCAGACATGGAACTAGCGATTGGATTTAAGCCATGACTGTTAACAGTGGTTCTTCTGTGCATTAATGGTACTTGTATTGTTTTATTTAATATTGCTGTGAGTTTTCTTGAATTCCATTGTTGAGAAGAAGGCAAGGTGAACATTCAGACACCAAAAGAAATGAGCCCTTAAAAAGGTCCTCTGTAGAAGGTTGCAGTAGATTATCTCCACCTCTCCTTCTCCAGCCCCTGCTGTTCTTTACAATACTGGTTCAGACAACTACAATATCCACTGAGGAGTTGTCAGTGAGGACTAGATCATCTAAAACAGACAACCAAAGACAAAAGGTACCAAGCAGCACAGGCCACTTGAGTCACAATGCTTTTCAGAGAATCTGTTTGAACATTTAAATTCTGCACAACATTCAAATGTTGTACAATCAAAAAATATATGTATGTGAATTAACTCTGAAAAATTTGTTAGCATTACAATGCCAAGCTTCATCTTCTCTTTCAAAAAATAATAAATAATAAAATAGCTGGAAACCATTTTGAAGAGGATTTGGGCACTTTATCTTATTAGTGTTATATGAGGCCATTATTCTCTCAAATATTCCATGTTCTCTGGGTAAATTATGCTGATGCAAAATGGGCTAACAGAGCTCCTGAAAGCAATCCACTCACCCCTCACACATGCCAATATGCTCCCTAACAATCAGAGAGACTGGACCCTGTCCGAGAAGTCTTTGAGCAACACTCCTCACTCCTAAAATGTGTCTACATGCTTCCCACCCTCTTGGAATGATTGCTGAGGACAGTTACCTTTGGAAATCTACTGCCGGCATGGAGGTAGGGGTGAAGGTGAGGGAATTGAATAAGAATCTCCAGGGGAAACATCTCTGCCTGCCTTTCTGCTTGACTCAGGAAACTTTGGGCTTCAGATATTTTAACTTACAATTTCTATCAGCTCTTCCTATTGTGTTGGTCCCCGGTTCTTCACTAAAACACATTGCAGATGATAGATTACGGATTATAAAGTCCTTGGTTCTTCACGCCTATACAGTGGTACCTCGGATAACGACGGTAATTCGTTCTCTGAGGTTAGTCGTTATCTGAAACATGTTATCCGAAATGCGGTTTCCCATAGGAATGAATGGGAAATCATTTAATCCGTTCCGGAGCCTAGGAAAAAGGCACAGACACCTGTTTTTTTGCTCAAAACTCTTTATAAAGTGCACTTTAAAGGTACAGATGCAATGCCACCCAGGATACCTCTTTTTTACTGATGCATGCTGGAAATTCATTATCCGAGGCAGTCCACAGGGAAAATTCGTTATCCGAGGCAACCTATAGGAAAATTCGTTATCCAAGGCAGCCCATAAAGAAAATTCGTTATCTGAGGCAGACCTACACCTAGTAATTGTGATTCATTATCTGAGGCAGCCCATAGGGAAAATTCATTATCAGAGGCAGTCCTATACCCAGAAATTTGCAGTCATTATCCAAAAAATTCGTTATCCAGGGCAGTCATTATCTGAGGTACCACTGTAGTTTCTGGTTGTTGGAAGAGAATTAGACATGACACATCTTCAGAGAGCTGTCTTGTAAAGTCAAAGATGGGACCACATTCTGAATTCTGCCCCTTACCTAGAATTCCAACAGTCAGAGGCAAACACTCCCACAAATTTCAGACCCACATTAGAAACAGCTGCTGGAAGAATATTCATGACAAAGGAGGATGTTTGCAGCACTGCAAGCAAAGGCAAAGATCATTATTTACCTCACAATTGCACTTGCAAATAAACAGAGCCAGCCTGCTATTACCGCCGTTGTTCATCATCAGCATTTTGTCTGATTGTGTGGCGTGACAAGAGAGGCCCGTGTTTCATAACAATCAGGGGTGGCAAGAAGGTTTGTGAAAGGCCTTATGGCTTCTGCCTCGCTGGGAGAGTAGAAAGTTTTCTGAAAATTGGCCGCTAGCCCAGAATTTGGCAGCTTCATTAGAATGCTGGCAGACGCGCTGCAGCCTACGCACAAGCCAGCCCTTGCCTATCAGCGGAGGAGAGAAGATACCTTTTTCCAGACTTCCACTGTTTTGCCCAGCACTACAGACCTCCGGAAGCACTCACGCCCCCATTAGTCCATCACACAAGTAGAGAGTGGGGCCATGCCTTGTATGCTCCCCCCCCCGCCGCACCTTGGATGTACAGTATACTATACATGTTGTCCTGACACTCCAAAAAATGCCTACAAAATGCTATCTTTAATGCTTTAAAGGTTCTTTGTGCTCTATAGGACACATGGAGTGGCATTTTTGTATGTTTGGAGGGGGCATTGTACCTCTCTACCCTCATACCCACTTTAACTCACTCACTCACTCATTTCAGTTAAAAAACACAACCATCATGACAACTACTACAGTCCATGAATAAGCAAAGGGGGCTTATCTCGTTTGATTAAAAATATCCTTCCCCAAGTCAGGCTATTTAAAAACCTGAGTGGGTTTTTTTAATGGTTTATTGTACTTGACTGCTTCAAATGCATGTTGGTGCTACCAATGATTACAGTTACCGGTAATATTTTTGTTTTGTTTTAGTGTGATATGTGCTTGATCCTTACAGTATTATATTCTCCATGTTGTTAGGTTTGCATGCTGTAATTTCATGTTGCAAACCATCTCAGGCCCTTTTAAAAAGGAGAAAATGGGATTAAAATATTTTGAATAAAATAAATAAATAATAAATGCCAGTACATTCCACAATCTGCAATGTACAACCCATGACCCTCCAAGTATTCTTGTCCTTTGAGCTTCATCTTTCTTCATAATTTGTTGGCTAGCAATAGTTGCTAAGAATTGACTTCTGGCAACTTCTGGAGGACTTACAATGGTCCACCCCTACTCTAGAACTAGATCACCATAATTTTCACAAAGCAGAGTTGCTCACAGGAAGTGTCTTCCACATTCTGCATAATTTACATGTCATTTCTTGATTGACACAACTTCTGTTTAATGACAATATGTGGGCTTCCTTGTTGGAAGAGCTGGGCTTTTTTTGCTACTGGAATCTATAATCTGCGGTGTGTTTAAGTGAGACAGATCAAGTCTAGAGCATGTTGAATAATAATTAGAAATAGATTGACATGCAGACTTTCCCCAAGCATTTATTCATTTATTCCTTATGCTATGTGTTTTTTTTTCTGACATAGGTACACTCAAAGTGGCTTAGAAGCACTTGGAAAGCATAACAGTATTTCTGTAATCTAAATTCTTTATGCAAACATTTAGAAGTCATTGTTTTTAATGTCATAAACAAAAAAAACCCCACATCAATAATCACAGCTAACAAACATGTAGGCTTAACATCAGCAGAAAGCTGTGTGGTTACATGTTTTGACTGAACTCCTAAAGTCATGGAAGAGGTTCAGCACAATTCATTTGAACCAACCTTTTGCAAATCAAGATACGGTAATACTTGTGGCCACAGAAGTAATCTTCCATGGCAGGGACTTGCAGAAGATCGATTCAGATCTCTGAATGCAAGGCCAGACCGGCCATTAGGCCTGTTGAAGTACTCACCTCATACAGGGGGATCCTCCCAGCTCCTGCTGCCATCTGAAGACAGCCTGTGAGCAAGGGCTATGGCAGCCAGTGTTAAAACAATTAAGGGGATGGTGAAAAGACAACCCTGGAAATGTAAGGTGTTTGATAGCAGCCATCACATATCTTGTGGTACTAACTGTTGCTATGGACTACTCCAAGACACCTCTAAAAACTGACATAATTACTATCAAGACAGAATGTTTCAGTTGCTTCACATTGGAAGGGGGACAGGGATGTCTTTCCCCAAAAGTTCCAGGGAAAGATGTCCTCTCGGTCCCATTTATAAGCCACCATTGCTTCAAAAGTTAGCTTCAAAGGACGAGCCAAACCAAATAACCTTTACCACTAGAGATGGGCACTTTTAGTTTGTTTCATTATTCGTTATTCATTTCGTTACATAACGAAATGAATAACGAACCTAGGGGTACATTTAAAACGAAACGAAACGATAAAATTGGTTCAGTTAGGTTCGTTTCATTAATGGGGGGTGGAGATGTCTCCTTCCTGGTGCTGATCCAGAGGTCCAGTCTTCCTGGCTCCTGGGATGGTGACCGGGGGGGGGGAGCCGACAGCTCCGCTACAGCTGTAAGACAGCCACGTGGTCAGCAGTAAAAAAAAAACCACAATAAAAATAAAATATTTTTTTTAAAAAAAGAGCGCCGACCAGGCCCCAGGGGTGGCCTGGTCGGCACCCTAAAATAAAGAAAAAAGTGATTTAAAAAAAACCAGTGGTGACTGGGCCCCAGGGGGCACGCGGTTGGCGCTGAAAGGGAAAAAAAGCCCTGCACTACAGCTGTAGTGCGGGGCCTGAACCTGGAACTAAAGAACCGCAACCGGAGCCATCTTCTTCGCTTGGGGGGGGCGGGGGCACAGATCCTGCCACAGGGGGGGCCAAAGGCAGGGACTTTGCCCCCCACTGCAAAGAGGGGGAGGGTTTGCTGAGAGTGAGGCAGCATGCAAAGCCTAACCGAGGGTGCAAGAGGGAAGTCCCACAGGCTGGAGGTGGAGGAGGAGGAAGAAGAGACAGGAAGAAGGTGGGCACCCGGCAGTTCTCAAAAGCCTCCTGTCCCCCGGCACCGGCTCCTTTCTTGGCCCTCCGTGTCCACCGTGGCTCCTGGTTGCTTCCTCCTCCTCCTCCTCCTGGTCACCTTCTTCTTCATCCCCTCCGGTAGCCTTGGGTAGTGCAGTGCTGCTGCCGGCTGCCGGCTGCCTTGCCAGATCCGCCGCATCTCTCATGCTGCTCCTGGGAGATGGTGTGCAGCTGCCAGGTGAGAAAGGGAATAGAAGTGGGTCGGTGGGAAGCCCCTATTTTAAAGCCCCTTTTGGGGGGTGGGGGAAGGCAGGGATGTAGGGCTCTCTGGGAGGGGGATCGATTCCCCCTCTCCCCTCCCTCGGGGTCCTGATCCCCAGAGCACCGGGTGCTGTCGATGGGGTGGGTGGGTAGGAGAAAGGGACCCAAGGGGGCAATCATGAAGGGGGTGTCCTGGGGGCAGAAGCCAGCAGGGGTCCCCCAGCAGAGAGAGATTCCCTCCCTTTCCCCGCTTCCTCCCAAGTCCCGCAGCCGTGGGGGTGATAGCTTTTTGGGTGAGGTGTCTTTGCGCGCTCCCTAGCTCCTTCTTGCGTGGGAGGGGTTGTCCTGTTGGGCCACCGAGCGGACAGAAGGGGTTAACAGTACACACACACACACACACACACACACACACA